>CANSGD010001122.1:0-254130 GCA_947645195.1 Patellifolia procumbens
ATTCAAGGAGTTATAAATATTTGGTAAATATTCACAACAAAATAATTTGAAAGGTGTTCATACACCACAAATCGCCTAAGAGACTATTACGGTTTTACCCTTTGATTTGAATTGAGTTTGACCCAAGGGCTTCATATGCTTTAAAAATATCTAATACCTACTCAAGGACTCAAAACTTTTTGGTAATTATTCCCAACTAAATGATTTGAAAGGTTTTCATTCACCACAAATCGTCTAAGAGACTATGACGGTTTTACCCTTTTATATGAAATAAGTTTGATCCAAGGGCTTCATATGATTGAAAAATATCTAATACCAATTCAAGGAGTCAAAAATATTTGGTAATTATTCACAACAAAATCATTTGAAAGGTGTTCATTCACCACAAATCGCCTAAGAGACTATGACGGTTTTACCCTTTGATTTTAATTGAGTTTGATCTAAGGGCTTCATATGCTTTAAATAGACTTAATACCTATACAAGGACTCAAAAATATTTGGTAATTATTCAGAACAAAACGATTTGAAAGGTGTTCATACACCACAAATCGCCCAAGAGAGTATGACGATTTTACCCTTTAATTTGAATTGAGTTTGATCCAAGGGCTTCATATGCTTTAAATATATCTAATACCTATTCAAGGAGTCATAAATATTTTGTAAACATTCACAACAAAATAATTTGAAAGGTGTTCATACACCACAAATCGCCTAAGAGACTATGACGGTTTTACCCTTTAATTTAAATTGAGTTTGATCTAAATGCTTTATAAGCTTTAAACATATCTAATACCTATTCAAGGACTCACAAATACTTGGTAATTATTCTCAACCAAATAATATGAAAGGTGTTCATACACCACAAATCGCCTAAGAGACTATGACGGTTTTACCCTTTGACTTGATATAAGTTTAATCCAAGGGCTTCATATGATTGAAATATACGTAATACCAATTAAAGAAGTGAAAAGTATTTGGTAATTAAGCACTAAAAATGATTTGAAAGGTGATCATATAACACAAATCCCCTAAGAGCCTATGACAGTTTTACCCTTTGATTTGAATTGAGTTTGATCCAAGGACTTCATATGATTAAAATATATCTAGTGCCCATTCAAGGTGTCAAAAATATTTTGATAATTAAGCACAAACAATGATTTGAAATGAGTTTATACACCACAAATCCCCTACGAGACTATGACGGTTTTACCCTTTGATTTGAATTGAGTTAGATTGAAGGGCTTCATATGATTTAAATATATCTAATACCTATTCAAGGACTCAAATTTTTTTGGTAATTATTCAATACAAAATGATTTGAAAGGTTTTCATCCACCACAAATCGCCTGAGAGACTATGACGGTTTTACCCTTTGTATTGAATTGAGTTTGATCCAAGGGATTTATATGATTTAAATATATATAATACTTATTAAAGGAGTCATTAATAATTGGTAATTATTCACAACAAAATAATTTGAAAGGTGTTCATACGCCAGAAATCCCCTAAGAGACTATGACGGTTATACCCTTTGATTTGAATTGAGTTTGATCTAAGGGCTTCATATGCTTTAAATAGACTTAATACCTATACAAGGACTCAAAAATATTTGGTAATTATTCAGAACAAAACGATTTGAAAGGTGTTCATACACCACAAATGGTCCAAGAGAGTATGACGATTTTACCCTTTAATTTGAATTGAGTTTGATCCAAGGGCTTAGCATGCTTTAAATATATCTAATACCTATTCAAGGAGTCATAAATATTTTTTAAACATTCACAACAAAATAATTTGAAAGGTGTTCATACACCACAAATCGCCTAAGAGACTATGACGGTTTTACCCTTTGATTTAAAATAAGTTTGATCCAAATGCTTCATATGATTGAACTAAATCTAATACCCATTCAAGGAGTCAAAAATAATTTTGTAATTAAGCACAAACAATGATTTTAAAGGTGTTTATACACCACACATCCCCTACGAGACTATGACTGTTTTACCCATTGATTTGAATTGGGTTTGATCGAAGGAATTCATATGCTTTAAATAAATCTAATATTTATTCAAAGACTCAAAAATATTTGGTAATTATTCACAACAAAATCATTTGAAAGGTGTTGATACACCACAAATCGCCTAAGAGACTATGGCGGCTTTACGCTTTAATTTAAATTGGGTTTGATCCAAGGGCTTTATATGCTTTAATTATATCTGATACCTATTCAAGAGTTATAAATATTTTGTAAATATTCATAACAAAATAATTTGAAAAGTTTTCATACACAACAAATCGCCTAAGAGACAATTACGTTTTACGCTTTAATTTGAATTGAGTTTGACCCAAGGGCTTCATATGCTTTAAAAATATCTAATACCTACTCAAGGACTCAAAACTTTTTGGTAATTATTCCCAACTAAATGATTTGAAAGGTTTTCATTCACCACAAATCGTCTAAGAGACTATGACGGTTTTACCCTTTTATATGAAATAAGTTTGATCCAAGGGCTTCATATGATTGAAAAATATCTAATACCAATTCAAGGAGTCAAAAATATTTGGTAATTAACCACAAAAAATGAGATGAAAGGTGTTCATACACCACAAATCCCCTGAGAGACTATGACGGTTTTACCCTTTGATTTAAATTGAGTTTGATCTAAGGGCTTCATATGCTTTAAATAGACTTAATACCTATACAAGGACTCAAAAATATTTGGTAATTATTCAGAACAAAACGATTTGAAAGGTGTTCATACACCACAAATCGTCCAATAGAGTATGACGATTTTACCCTTTAATTTGAATTTAGTTTGATCCAAGGGCTTCATATGCTTTAAATATATCTAATACCTATTCAAGGAGTCATAAATATTTTTTAAACATTCACAACAAAATAATTTGAAAGGTGTTCATACACCACAAATCGCCTAAGAGACTATGACGGTTTTACCCTTTAATTTGAATTGAGTTTGATCTAAATGCTTTATAAGCTTTAAACATATCTAATACCTATTCAAGGACTCACAAATACTTGGTAATTTTTCTCAACCAAATAATATGAAAGGTGTTCATACACTACAAATCGCCTAAGAGACTATGACGGTTTTACCCTTTGACTTGATATAAGTTTAATCCAAGGGCTTCATATGATTGAAATATACGTAATACCAATTAAAGAAGTGAAAAGTATTTGGTAATTAAGCACTAAAAAGTATTTGAAAGGTGATCATATAATACAAATCCCCTAAGAGCCTATGACAGTTTTACCCTTTGATTTGAATTGAGTTTGATCCAAGGACTTCATATGATTAAAATATATCTAGTGCCCATTCAAGGTGTCAAAAATATTTTGATAATTAAGCACAAACAATGATTTGAAATGAGTTTATACACCACAAATCCCCTACGAGACTATGACGGTTTTACCCTTTGATTTGAATTGAGTTAGATTGAAGGGCTTCATATGATTTAAATATATCTAATACCTATTCAAGGACTCAAAATTTTTTTGGTAATTATTCAATACAAAATGATTTGAAAGGTTTTCATCCACCACAAATCGCCTGAGAGACTATGACGGTTTTACCCTTTGTATTGAATTGAGTTTGATCCAAGGGATTTATATGATTTAAATATATATAATACTTATTAAAGGAGTCATTAATAATTGGTAATTATTCACAACAAAATAATTTGAAAGGTGTTCATACGCCAGAAATCCCCTAAGAGACTATGACGGTTATACCCTTTGATTTGAATTGAGTTTGATCTAAGGGCTTCATATGCTTTAAATAGACTTAATACCTATACAAGGACTCAAAAATATTTGGTAATTATTCAGAACAAAACGATTTGAAAGGTGTTCATACACCACAAATCGTCCAATAGAGTTTGACGATTTTACCCTTTAATTTGAATTTAGTTTGATCCAAGGGCTTCATATGCTTTAAATATATCTAATACCTATTCAAGGAGTCATAAATATTTTTTAAACATTCACAACAAAATAATTTGAAAGGTGTTCATACACCACAAATCGCCTAAGAGACTATGACGGTTTTACCCTTTGATTTAAAATAAGTTTGATCCAAATGCTTCATATGATTGAACTAAATCTAATACCCATTCAAGGAGTCAAAAATAATTTTGTAATTAAGCACAAACAATGATTTGAAAGGTGTTTATACACCACACATCCCCTACGAGACTATGACTGTTTTACCCATTGATTTGAATTGGGTTTGATCGAAGGAATTCATATGCTTTAAATAAATCTAATATTTATTCAAAGACTCAAAAATATTTGGTAATTATTCACAACAAAATCATTTGAAAGGTGTTCATACACCACAAATCGCCTAAGAGACTATGGCGGCTTTACCCTTTAATTTAAATTGGGTTTGATCCAAGGGCTTTATATGCTTTAAATATATCTGATACCTATTCAAGGAGTTATAAATATTTTGTAAATATTCATAACAAAATAATTTGAAAAGTTTTCATACACCACAAATCGCCTAAGAGACAATTACGTTTTACGCTTTAATTTGAATTGAGTTTGACCCAAGGGCTTCATATGCTTTAAAAATATCTAATACCTACTCAAGGACTCAAAACTTTTTGGTAATTATTCCCAACTAAATGATTTGAAAGGTTTTCATTCACCACAAATCGTCTAAGAGACTATGACGGTTTTACCCTTTTATATGAAATAAGTTTGATCCAAGGGCTTCATATGATTGAAAAATATCTAATACCAATTCAAGGAGTCAAAAATATTTGGTAATTAACCACAAAAAATGAGATGAAAGGTGTTCATACACCACAAATCCCCTGAGAGACTATGACGGTTTTACCCTTTGATTTAAATTGAGTTTGATCTAAGGGCTTCATATGCTTTAAATAGACTTAATACCTATTCAATGACTGAAAATATTTTGTATTTATACACAACAAAACAATTTGAAAGGTGTTCATACACCACAAATCCCCTAAGAGACTATGACGGTTTTACCCTTTGATTTGAATTGAGTTTGATCCAAGGGCTTCATATGCTTTAAATATATCTAATACCTATTCAAGGAGTCATAAATATTTTGTAAACATTCACAACAAAATAATTTGAAAGGTGTTCATACACCACAAATCGCCTAAGAGACTATGACGGTTTTACCCTTTGATTTAAAATAAGTTTGATCCAAATGCTTCATATGATTGAAATATATCTAATACCTATTCAAGGAGTCAAAAATAATTTTGTAATTATTCACAACAAAATGATTTGAAAGGTGTTCATACACCACAAATCCCCTAAGAGACTATGACGGTTTTACCCTTTGATTTGAATTGAGGTTGATCCAAGGACTTCATATGCTTTAAATAAATCTAATATTTATTCAAAGACTCAAAAATATTTGGTAATTATTCACAACAAAATCATTTGAAAGGTGTTCATTCACCACAAATCGCCTAAGAGACTATGACGGTTTTACCCTTTGATTTTAATTGAGTTTGATCCAAGGGCTTCATATGATTGAAATATATCTAGTGCCTATTAAGGTCAAAAATATTTGTAATTAACAAACAAGATTTAAAGTGTTTATACAAATCCCTACGAGACATGAGGTTTTACCCTTTGATTTAATTGGTTTGATCGAAGGGCTTCATATGCTTTAAATATATCTAATACCTATTCAAGGACTCAAAATATTTGGTAATTATTCAAAACAAAATGATTTGAAAGGTGTTCATCCACCACAAATCGTCTAAGAGACTATGACGGTTTTACCCTTTGTTTTGAATTGAGTTTGATCCAAGGGCTTCATATATTAAATATATATAATACCATTAAAGGAGTCATAATAATTGGTAATTACACACAAAAATTTGAAAGGTGTTCATACACCACAAATCCCCTAAGAGACTATGACGGTTTTACCCTTTGATTTGAATTGAGTTTGATCAAGGGCTTCATATGCTTTAAACACCTAATACCTATTCAATGACTGAAAATATTTTGTATTTATACACAACAAAACAATTTGAAAGGTGTTCATACACCACAAATCCCCTAAGAGACTATGACGGTTTTACCCTTTGATTTGAATTGAGGTTGATCCAAGGACTTCATATGCTTTAAATAAATCTAATATTTATTCAAAGACTCAAAAATATTTGGTAATTATTCACAACAAAATAATTTGAAAGGTGTTCATTCACCACAAATCGCCTAAGAGACTATACGGTTTTACCCTTTAATTTGAATTGAGTTTGACCCAAGGGCTTCATATGCTTTAAATATATCTAACACCTACTCAAGGACTCAAAAATATTTGGTAATTATTCCCAACAAAATGATTTGAAAGGTGTTCATTCACCACAAATCGCCTAAGAGACTATGACGGTTTTACCCTTTGATTTGAATTGAGTTTCATCCAAGGACTTCATATGCTTTAAAAATATCTAATACCTATTCAAGGACTCAAAAATATTTGGTAATCATCCACAACAAAATGATTTGAAAGGTGTTCATTCACCACAAATCCCCTGAGAGACTATGACGGTTTTACCCTTTGATTTAAATTGAGTTTGATCTAAGGGCTTCATATGCTTTAAATAGACTTAATACCTATACAAGGACTCAAAAATATTTGGTAATTATTCAGAACAAAACGATTTGAAAGGTGTTCATACACCACAAATCGCCCAAGAGAGTATGACGATTTTACCCTTTAATTTGAATTGAGTTTGATCCAAGGGCTTTATATGCTTTAAATATATCTAATACCTATTCAAGGAGTCATAAATATTTTGTAAACATTCACAACAAAATAATTTGAAAGGTGTTCATACACCACAAATCGCCTAAGAGACTATGACGGTTTTACCCTTTAATTTGAATTGAGTTTGATCTAAATGCTTTATAAGATTTAAACATATCTAATACCTATTCAAGGACTCACAAATACTTGGTAATTATTCTCAACAAAATAATATGAAAGGTGTTCATACACTACAAATCGCCTAAGAGACTATGACGGTTTTACCCTTTGACTTGATATAAGTTTAATCCAAGGGCTTCATATGATTGAAATATACGTAATACCAATTAAAGAAGTGAAAAGTATTTGGTAATTAAGCACTAAAAATTATTTGAAAGGTGATCATATAACACAAATCCCCTAAGAGCCTATGACAGTTTTACCCTTTGATTTGAATTGAGTTTGATCCAAGGACTTCATATGATTAAAATATATCTAGTGCCCATTCAAGGTGTCAAAAATATTTTGATAATTAAGCACAAACAATGATTTGAAATGAGTTTATACACCACAAATCCCCTACGAGACTATGACGGTTTTACCCTTTGATTTGAATTGAGTTAGATTGAAGGGCTTCATATGATTTAAATATATCTAATACCTATTCAAGGACTCAAATTTTTTTGGTAATTATTCAATACAAAATGATTTGAAAGGTTTTCATCCACCACAAATCGCCTGAGAGACTATGACGGTTTTACCCTTTGTATTGAATTGAGTTTGATCCAAGGGATTTATATGATTTAAATATATATAATACTTATTAAAGGAGTCATTAATAATTGGTAATTATTCACAACAAAATAATTTGAAAGGTGTTCATACGCCAGAAATCCCCTAAGAGACTATGACGGTTATACCCTTTGATTTGAATTGAGTTTGATCTAAGGGCTTCATATGCTTTAAATAGACTTAATACCTATTCAATGACTGAAAATATTTGGTAATTATACACAACAAAACAATTTGAAAGGTGTTCATACACCACAAATCCCCTAAGAGACTATGACGGTTTTACCCTTTGATTTGAATTGAGGTTGATCCAAGGACTTCATATGCTTTAAATATATCTAAAACCTATTCAAGGACTCAAAAATATTTGGTTATTATTCACAACCAAAATAATTTGAAAGGTGTTCATACACCACAAATCGCCTAAGAGACTATGACGGTTTTACCCTTTGATTTAAAATAAGTTTGATCCAAATGCTTCATATGATTGAAATAAATCTAATACCCATTCAAGGAGTCAAAAATAATTTTGTAATTAAGCACAAACAATGATTTGAAAGGTGTTTATACACCACAAATCCCCTACGAGACTATGACTGTTTTACCCATTGATTTGAATTGAGTTTGATCGAAGGAATTCATATGCTTTAAATAAATCTAATATTTATTCAAAGACTCAAAAATATTTGGTAATTATTCACAACAAAATCATTTGAAAGGTGTTCATTCACCACAAATCGCCTAAGAGACTATGGCGGTTTTACCCTTTAATTTAAATTGGGTTTGATCCAAGGGCTTTATATGCTTTAAATATATCTGATACCTATTCAAGGAGTTATAAATATTTGGTAAATATTCATAACAAAATAATTTGAAAAGTTTTCATACACCACAAATCGCCTAAGAGACAATTACGGTTTTACGCTTTAATTTGAATTGAGTTTGACCCAAGGGCTTCATATGCTTTAAAAATATCTAATACCTATTCAAGGAGTCAAAAATTTTTGGTAATTATTCACAACAAAATGATTTGAAAGGTGTTCATTCACCACAAATCGCCTAAGAGACTATGACGGTTTTACCCTTTGATTTGAATTGAGTTTGATCCAAGGGCTTCATATGCTTTAAAAATATCTAATACCTATTCAAGGACTCAAAAATATTTGGTAATTATTCACAACAAAATGATTTGAAAGGTTTTCATACACCACAAATCCCCTAAGAGACTATGACGGTTTTACCCTTTGGTATAAAATAAGTTTGATCCAAGGGCTTCATATGATTGAAATATATCTAATACCTATTCAAGGAGTCAAAAATATTTGGGTAATTAAGCACAACAAAATGATTTGAAAGGTGTTCATACACCACAAATCCCCTAAGAGACTATGACGGTTTTACCCTTTGATTTGAATTGAGTTTGATCCAAGGGCTTCATATGCTTTAAATATATCTAATACCTATTCAAGGACTCAAAAATATTTGGTAATTATTCACAACAAAATGATTTGAAAGGTGTTCATAAACCACAAATCGCCAAAGAGACTATGACGGTTTTACCCTTTGATTATGAAATAAGTTTGATCCAAATGCTTCATATGATTGAAATATATCTAATACCTATTCAAGGAGTCAAAAATAATTTTGTAATTAACCACAAAAAATGATTTGAAAGGTGTTCATACACCACAAATCCCCTAAGAGACTATGACGGTTTTACCCTTTGATTTGAATTGAGTTTGATCGAAGGGCTTCATATGCTTTAAATATATCTAATATTTATTCAAGGACTCAAACTTTATTTGGTAATTATTCACAACAAAATGATTTGAAAGGTGTTCATACACCACAAATCGCCTAAGAGACTATGACGGTTTTACCCTTTGATTTGAAATGAGTTTGATCCAAGGGCTTCATATGATTGAAATATATCTAATACCTATTCAAGGAGTCAAAAATAATTTGGTAATTAATCACAAACAAGGATTTGAAAGGTGTTTATACACAACAAATCCCCTACGAGACAATGATGGTTTTACCCTTTGATTTGAATTGAGTTTGATCGAAGGAATTCATATGCTTTAAATACATCTAATACCTATTTAAGGACTCAAAAATATTTGGTAATTATTCACAAAAAAATGATTTGAAAGGTGTTCATTCACCACAAATCGTCTAAGAGACTATGACGGTTTTACCCTTTTTTTCAATTTAGTTTGATCCAAGGGCTTCATATGCTTTAAATATATCTAATACCTATTAAAGGAGTCATTAATATTTGGTAATTATTCACAACAAAATAATTTGAAAGGTGTTCATACACCACAAATCGCCTAAGAGACTATGACGGTTTTACCCTTTAATTTGAATTGAGTTTGATCCAATGTGCTTCATATGCTTTAAACACGTCTAATACCTATTCAAGGACTCAAAATTATTTGGTAATTATTCTCAACAAAATAATTTGAAAGGTGTTCATACACCACAAATCGCCTAAGAGACTATGACGGTTTTACCCTTTGATTTGAATTGAGTTTGATCCAAGGACTTCATATGCTTTAAAAAGATCTAATACCTATTCAAGGAATCAAAAAATATTTGGTAAGTATTCACAAAAAAATGATTTGAAAGGTGTTCATTCACCACAAATCGCCTAAGAGACTATGACGGTTTTCCCCTTTAATTTGAATTGAGTTTGATCCAAGGGCTTCATATGCTTTAAATATATCTAATACCTATTCAAGGACTCAAAAATATTTGGTAATTATTCCCAACAAAATGATTTGAAAGGTGTTCATTCACCACAAATCGCCTAAGAGACTATGACGGTTTTACCGTTTGATTTGAATTAAGGTTGATCCAAGGACTTCATATGCTTTAAAAAGATCTAATACCTATTCAAGAACTCAAAAATATTTGGTAAGCATTCCGAACAAAATGATTTGAAAGGTGTTCATTCACCACAAATCGCCTAAGAAACTATGACGGTTTTACCCTTTGATTTGAATTGAGTTTGATCCAAGGGCTTCATATGCTTTAAATATATCTAACACCTATTCAAGGACTCAAAAATATTTGATTATTATTCACAACCAAAATAATTTGAAAGGTGTTCATACACCACAAATCGCCTAAGAGACTATGACGGTTTTACCCTTTGATTTGAATTGAGGTTGATCCCAGGACTTCATATGCTTTAAAAAGATCTAATACCTATTCAAGAACTCAAAAAATATTTGGTAATTAAGCACAAACAATGATTTAAAAGGTGTTTATACACCACAAATCCCCTACGAGACTATGACTGTTTTACCCTTTGATTTGAATTGAGTTAGATCGAAGGGCTTAATAAGATTTAAATATATCTAATACCTATTCAAGGGCTCAAAACTTTTTGGTAATTTTTTAATACAAAATGATTTGAATGGTTTTCATACACTAGAAATCGCCTGAGAGACTATGACGGTTTTACCCTTTGATTTGAAATAAGTTGAATCCAAGGGCTTCATATGATTGAAATATACCTAATACCTATTCAAGGACTCAAAAATATTTGGTTATTATTCACAACCAATATAATTTGAAAGGTGTTCATACACCACAAATCGCCTAAGAGACTATGACGGCTTTACCCTTTGATTTGAAATAAGTTTGATCCAAATGCTTCATATGATTGAAATATATCTAATAACCATTCAAGGAGTCAAAAATAATTTGTTAATTAAGCACAAACAATGATTTGAATGGTGTTTATACACCACAAATCCCCTTTGAGATTATGACAGTTTTACCCTTTTGATTTGAATTGAGTTAGATTGAAGGGTTTCATATGATTTAAATATATCTAATACCTATTCAAGGACTCAATTTTTTTTGGTATTTATTCAATACAAAATGATTTGAAAGGTTTTCATACACCACAAATCGCCTGAGAGACTATGACGGTTTTACCCTTTGTATTGAATTGAGTTTGATCCAAGGGCTTTATATGATTTAAATATATATAATACCTATTAAAGGAGTCATTATTAATTGGTAATTATTCACTACAAAATAATTTGAAAGGTGTTTATACGCCAGAAATCTCCTAAGAGACTACGACGGTTATACCCTTTGATTTGAATTGAGTTTGATCTAAGGGCTTCATATGCCTTAAATAGACTTAATACCTATTCAATGACTGAAAATATTTGGTAATTATACACAACAAAACAATTTGAAAGGTGTTCATACACAACAAATCCCCTAAAAGACTATGACAGTTTTACCCTTTGAATTGAATTGAGGTTGATCCAAGGACATCATATGCTTTAAATTTTTCTAAAACCTATTCAAGGACTAAAAAATATTTGGTTATTATTCACAACCAAAATAATTTGAAAGGTGTTCATACACCACAAATCGCCTAAGAGACTAAGACGGTTTTACCCTTTGATTTAAAATAAGTTTGATCCAAATGCTTCATATGATTGAAATAAATCTAATACCCATTCAAGGAGTCAAAAATAATTTTGTAATTAAGCACAAACAATGATTTGAAAGGTGTTTATACACCACAAATCCCCTAAGAGACTATGACGGTTTTACCCTTTGATTTGAATTGAGTTTGATCGAAGGAATTCATATGCTTTAAATAAATCTAATATTTATTCAAAGACTCAAAAATATTTGGTAATTATTCACAACAAAATCATTTGAAAGGTGTTCATTCACCACAAATCCCAAAAGAGACTATGACGGTTTTACCCTTTGTTTTGAATTGAGTTTGATCCAAGGGCTTCATATGCTTTAAATATATCTAATACCTATTCAAAGAGTCAATAATATTTGGTAATCATTCACAATAAAATAATTTGAAAGGTGTTCATACGCCATAAATTGCCGAAGAGTCTATGACGGTTTAACCCTTTGATTTAACATAAGTTTGATCCAAGGGATTCAAATGATTGAAATATATAATAACTATTCAAGGAGTAAAAAATATTTGGTAATAATGCACAAAAGATGATTTGAAAGGTGTTCAAACACCACAAATTGCCTAAACGACTATGACGGTTTTACCCTTTGATTTGAATTGAGTTTGATCCTAGGGCTTCATATGCTTTAAATATATCTCATACCTATTCAAGGACTCTAAAATATTTTGTTATTATTCAAAACAAAATGATTTGAATTGTTTTTATACACCCCAAATCCCCTAAGAGACTATGATGGTTTTACCCTTTGGTATGAAATAAGTTTGATCCAAAGGCTTCATATGATTGAATTATATCTAATACCTATTCAAGGAGTCAAAAATATATTGGGTAATTAAGCACAAAAAATGATTTGAAAGGTGTTCATACAACAGAAATCCCCTAAGAGACTATGACGGTTTTACCCTTTGATTTGAATTGATTTTGATCCAAGGACTTAATATGATTTAAAAATATCTGATACCTATTCAAGGACTCAAAAATATTTGGTAATTATTCCCAACAAAATGATTTGAAAGGTGTTCATTAACCACAAATCGCCAAAGAGACTATGACGGTTTACCCTTTGATATGAAATAAGTTTGATGCAAATGCTTCATATGATTGAAATATATCTTATACCTATTCAAGGAGTCAAAAATATTTGGTAATTAACCACAAAAAATGATTTGAAAGGTGTTCATACACCACAAATCCCCAAAGAGACTATGACGGTTTTACCCTTTGATTTGAATTGAGTTAGATTCAAGGGCTTCATATGATTTAAATATATCTAATATTTATTCAAGGACTCAAACTTTATTTGTAATTATTCAATACAAAATGATCTGAAAGGTTTTCATACACCACAAATCGCCTAAGAGACTATGACGGTTTTTCCCTTTGATATGAAATAAGTTTGATCCAAGGGTTTCATATGATTGAAATATATATAATACCTATTCAAGGATTCAAAAATAATTTGGTAATTAAGCACAAACAAGGATTTGAAAGGTGTTTATACACAACAATTCCCCTACAAGACAATGATGGTTTTACCCTTTGATTTGAATTGAGTTTGATCGAAGGAATTCATATTCTTTAAATACATCTAATACCTATTTAAGGACTCAAAAATATTTGGTAATTATTCACAAAAAAATGATTTGAAAGGTGTTCATTCACCACAAATCGTCTAAGAGACTATGACGGTTTTAGCCTTTTTTTTCAATTTAGTTTGATCTAAGGGCTTCATATGCCTTAAATATATATAATACCTATTAAAGGAGTCATTAATAATTGGTAATTATTCACAACAAAATAATTTGAAAGGTGTTCATACACCACAAATCGCCTAAGAGACTATGACGGTTTTACCCTTTAATTTGAATTGAGTTTGATCCATGTGCTTCATATGCTTTGAACACGTCTAATACCTATTCAAGGACTCAAAATTATTTGGTAATTATTCTCAAGAAAATAATATGAAAGGTGTTCATACACCACAAATCGCCTAAGAGACTATGACGGTTTTACCCTTTGATTTGAATTGAGGTTGATCCCAGGACTTCATATGCTTTAAAAAGATCTAATACCTATTCAAGAAATCAAAAAATATTTGGTAAGTATTCCAAAAAAATTGATTTGAAAGGTGTTCATTCACCACAAATCGCCTAAGAAACAACGACGGTTTCCCCCTTTAATTTGAATTGAGTTTGATCCAAGGGCTTCATATGCTTTAAATATATCTAACACCTATTCAAGGACTCAAAAATATTTGGTAATTATTCCCAACAAAATGATTTGAAAGGTGTTCATTCACCACAAATCGCCTAAGAGACTATGACGGTTTTACCGTTTGATTTGAATTAAGGTTCATCCCAGGACTTCATGTGCTTTAAAAAGATCTAATACCTATTCAAGAACTCATTAAATATTTGGTAAGCATTCCGAATAAAATGATTTGAAAGGTGTTCATTCACCACAAATCGCCTAAGAAACTATGACGGTTTTACCCTTTGATTTGAATTGAGTTTGATCCAAGGGCTTCATATGCTTTAAATATATCTAACACCTATTCAAGGACTCAAAAATATTTGATTATTATTCACAACCAAAATAATTTGAAAGGTGTTCATACACCACAAATTGCCTAAGAGACTATGACGGTTTTACCCTTTGATTTGAATTGAGGTTGATCCCAGGACTTCATATGCTTTAAAAAGATCTAATACCTATTCAAGAACTCAAAAAATATTTGGTAATTAAGCACAAACAATGATTTAAAAGGTGTTTATACACCACAAATCCCCTACGAGACTATGACTGTTTTACCCTTTGATTTGAATTGAGTTAGATCGAAGGGCTTAATAATATTTAAATATATCTAATACCTATTCAAGGGCTCAAAACTTTTTGGTAATTTTTTAATACAAAATGATTTGAATGGTTTTCATACACTAGAAATCGCCTGAGAGACTATGACGGTTTTACCCTTTGATTTGAAATAAGTTGAATCCAAGGGCTTCATATGATTGAAATATACCTAATACCTATTCAAGGACTCAAAAATATTTGGTTATTATTCACAACCAATATAATTTGAAAGGTGTTCATACACCACAAATCGCCTAAGAGACTATGACGGCTTTACCCTTTGATTTGAAATAAGTTTGATCCAAATGCTTCATATGATTGAAATATATCTAGTCCCCATTCAAGGAGTCAAAAATAATTTGTTAATTAAGCACAAACAATGATTTGAATGCTGTTTATACACCACAAATCCCCTTTGAGATTATGACAGTTTTACCCTTTGATTTGAATTGAGTTAGATTGAAGGGCTTCATAGGATTTAAATATATCTAATACCTATTCAAGGACTCAATTTATTTTGGTAATTATTCAATACAAAATGATTTGAAAGGTTTTCATACACCACAAATCGCCTGAGAGACTATGACGGTTTTACCCTTTGTATTGAATTGAGTTTGATCCAAGGGCTTTATATGATTTAAATATATATAATACCTATTAAAGGAGTCATTATTAATTGGTAATATTCACAACAAAATAATTTGAAAGGTGTTCATACGCCAGAAATCTCCTAAGACACTACGACGGTTATACCCTTTGATTTGAATTGAGTTTGATGTAAGGGCTTCATATGCTTTAAATAGACTTAATACCTATTCAATGACTGAAAATATTTGGTAATTATACACAACAAAACAATTTGAAAGGTGTTCATACACAACAAATCCCCTAAGAGACTATGACAGTTTTACCCTTTGAATTGAATTGAGGTTGATCCAAGGACTTCATATGCTTTAAATTTATCTAAAACCTATTCAAGGACTCAAAAATATTTGGTTATTATTCACAACCAAAATAATTTGAAAGGTGTTCATACACCACAAATCGCCTAAGAGACTATGACGGTTTTACCCTTTGATTCAAAATAAGTTTGATCCAAATGCTTCATATGATTGAAATAAATCTAATACCCATTCAAGGAGTCAAAAATAATTTTGTAATTAAGCACAAACAATGATTTGAAAGGTGTTTATACACCACAAATCCCCTAAGAGACTATGACGGTTTTACCCTTTGATTTGAATTGAGTTTGATCGAAGGAATTCATATGCTTTAAATAAATCTAATATTTATTCAAAGACTCAAAAATATTTGGTAATTATTCACAACAAAATCATTTGAAAGGTGTTCATTCACCACAAATCCCCTAAGAGACTATGACGGTTTTACCCTTTGTTTTGAATTGAGTTTGATCCAAGGGCTTCATATGCTTTAAATATATCTAATACCTATTCAAAGAGTCAATAATATTTGGTAATCATTCACAATAAAATAATTTGAAAGGTGTTCATACGCCATAAATTGCCGAAGAGTCTATGACGGTTTAACCCTTTGATTTAACATAAGTTTGATCCAAGGGATTCAAATGATTGAAATATATAATAACTATTCAAGGAGTAAAAAATATTTGGTAATAATGCACAAAAGATGATTTGAAAGGTGTTCAAACACCACAAATTGCCTAAACGACTATGACGGTTTTACCCTTGGATTTGAATTGAGTTTGATCCTAGGGCTTCATATGCTTTAAATATATCTCATACCTATTCAAGGACTCAAAAATATTTTGTTATTATTCAAAACAAAATGATTTGAATGGTTTTTATACACCCCAAATCCCCTAAGAGACTATGATGGTTTTACCCTTTGGTATGAAATAAGTTTGATCCAAAGGCTTCATATGATTGAATTATATCTAATACCTATTCAAGGAGTCAAAAATATATTGGGTAATTAAGCACAAAAAATGATTTGAAAGGTGTTCATACAACAGAAATTCCCTAAGAGACTATGACGGTTTTAGCCTTTGATTTGAATTGATTTTGATCCAAGGACTTAATATGATTTATAAATATCTGATACCTATTCAAGGACTCAAAAATATTTGGTAATTATTCCCAACAAAATGATTTGAAAGGTGTTCATTCACCACAAATCGCCAAAGAGACTATGACGGTTTACCCTTTGATATGAAATAAGTTTGATGCAAATGCTTCATATGATTGAAATATATCTTATACCTATTCAAGGAGTCAAAAATATTTGGTAATTAACCACAAAAAATGATTTGAAAGGTGTTCATACACCACAAATCCCCAAAGAGACTATGACGGTTTTACCCTTTGATTTGAATTGAGTTAGATTCAAGGGCTTCATATGATTTAAATATATCTAATATTTATTCAAGGACTCAAACTTTTTTTGTAATTATTCAATACAAAATGATCTGAAAGGTTTTCATACTCCACAAATCGCCTAAGAGACTATGACGGTTTTTCCCTTTGATATGAAATAAGTTTGATCCAAGGGTTTCATATGATTGAAATATATATAATACCTATTCAAGGATTCAAAAATAATTTGGTAATTAAGCACAAACAAGGATTTGAAAGGTGTTTATATACAACAATTCCTCTACAAGACAATGACGGTTTTACCGTTTGATTTGAATTGAGTTTGATCGAAGGAATTCATATTCTTTAAATACATCTAATACCAATTTAAGGACTCAAAAATATTTGGCAATTATTCACAAAAAAATGATTTGAAAGGTGTTCATTCACCACAAATCGTCTAAGAGACTATGACGGTTTTAGCCTTTTTTTTCAATTTAGTTTGATCTAAGGGCTTCATATGCTTTAAATATATATAATACCTATTAAAGGAGTCATTAATAATTGGTAATTATTCACAACAAAATAATTTGAAAGGTGTTCATACGCCACAAATCGCCGAAGAGACTATGACGGTTTTACCCTTTGATTTGAAATTAGTTTGATCCAAGGGCTACATTTTTATTGAAATATATCTAATACCTATTCAAGGAGTCAAAAATATTTAGTAATTAAGCACAAAAAATGATTTGAAAGGTGTTCATACACCACATATTGCCTAAGAGACTATGACGGTTTTACGCTTTAATTTGAGTTGAGTTTGATTCAAGGGCTTCATATGCTTTAAACATATCTAATACCTATTCAAGGACTCGAAATTTTTTGGTAATTATTCCCAACAAAATGATTTGAAAGGTTTTCATTCACCACAAATCGTCTAAGAGACTATGACGGTTTTAACCTTTTATATGAAATAAGTTTGATCCCAGGGCTTTATATGCTTCAAATATATCTAATACCTATTCAAAACTCAAAAATATTTGGTCATAATTCACAACAAAACGATTTGAAAGGTGTTCATACACCACAATTTGCCTAAGCAACTATGACGGTTTTACCCTTTGATTTAAATTGAGTTTTATCCAAGGGCTTGATATGCTTTAAATATATCTAATACCTATTCAACGAGTCATAAATATTTTGTAAACATTCACAACAAAATAATTTGAAAGGTTTTCATACACCACAAATCGCCTAAGAGACGATGACGGTTTTACCCTTTGATTTAAATTGAGTTTGATCCAAGGGATTGATATGCTTTAAATATATCTAATACCTATTCCAGGAGTCATAAATATTTTGTAAACATTCACAACCAAAATAATTTGAAAGGTGTTCATACACCACAAATCGCCTAAGAGACTTTGACGGTTTTACCCTTTGACTTGAAATAAGTTTGATCCAAATGCTTCATATGATTAAAATGTATCTAATACCCATTCAAGGAGTCAATAATATTTTTTTAATTAAGCACAAAAAATGATTTGAAAGGTGTTTATACACCACAAATCCCCTACAAGACTATGACGGTTTTACCCTTTGATTTGTATTTGCTTTGATCGAAGGACTTAAGATGTTTTAAATAGATCTAATACCTATTCAAGGACTCCAAAATATTTGGTAATTATTCACAACAAAATGATTTGAAAGTTGTTCATTCCCCACAATTCGTCTAAGTGACTATGACGGTTTTACCCTTTGTTTTGAAATAAGTTTGATCCAAATGCTTCATATGATTAAAATATATCTAATACCCATTCAAGGAGTCAAAAATATTTTGGTAATTAAGCACAAACAATGATTTGAAAGTTGTTTATACACCACAAATCCCATACAAGACTATGACGGTTTTACCCTTTGATTTGAATTGGGTTTGATCGAAGGACTTCTTATGCTTTAAATAGATCGAATACCTATTAAAGGACTCAAAAATATTTGGTAATTATTCACAACAAAATGATTTGAAAGTTGTTCAATCACCACAAATCGTCTAAGAGACTATGACGGTTTTACCCTTTGTATTGAATTGAGTTTGATCCAAGGGCTTTATATGCTTTAAATTTATATAATACCTATTAAAGGAGTCATTAATAATTGGTAATTACTCACAACAAAATAATTTGAAAGGTGTTCATTTGCCAGAAATCGCCGAAGAGACTATGACAGTTTCACCCTTTGATTTGAAATAAGTTTGATCCAAGGGCTTCTTTTTTATTAAAATATATCTAATAACTATTCAAGGAGTAAAAAATATGTTGTAATTAAGCAGATGAAATGATTTGAAAGGCGTTCATACACCACAAATCGCATAAGAGACTATGGCGGCTTTACCCTTTTATTTAAATTGAGTTTTATCCAAGGGATTCATATACTTTAAATATATTTGATAACAATTCAAGAGGTCATAAATATTTTGTAAATATTCACAACAAAATAATTTGAAAGGTGTTCATACACCACAAATCGCCTAAGAGACTATGACAGTTTTACGCTTTAATTTGAATTCAGTTTGATCCAAGGGTTGCATATGCTTTAAAATTATCTAATACCAATTCAAGGACTCAAATTATTTGGGTAATTAATCCCAACAAAATGATTTGAATGGTTTTCATTCACCACAAATTGTCTGAGAGACTATGACGGTTTTACACTTTTATATGAAAAAAGTTTGATCCAAGGGCTTCATATGATTTAAATATATCTAATACCTATTCATTAGTCAAAAATATTTGGTAATTAACCAGAAAAAATTATTTGAAAGGTGTTCATACACCACAAATCCCCTAAGAGACTATGACTGTTTTTCCGTTTGATTTGAATTGAGTTTGAGATGATTTGAATTGAGTTTGAGATAAGGGCTTCATATGCTTTAAATATACTTAATACCTCTTCAAGGACTCAAAAATATTAGGTAATTATTCACAACAAAATGATTTGAAAGGTGTTCATACACCACAATTCGCCTCAGAGACTATGACGGTTTTACCCATTGATTTAAATTGAGTTTGATCTAAGGGCTTGATATGCTTTAAATATATCTAATACCTATTGAAGGAGTCATAAATATTTTGTAAACATTCACAACATAATAATTTGAAAGGTGTTCATACACCACAAATCGCCTAAGAGACTATGACGGTTTTACCCTTTAATTTGAATTGAGTTTCCTCCAAGGACTTCATATGCTTTAAACATATCTAATACCTATTCAAGGACTCAAAATAATTTGGTAATTATTGATGTATCACATTTATATATAGTTTCTAGATGCATTTAGATTGCATTTAGAACTCCTTTTTGAGCATTTAGGTGCATAATGACATGAATACACAAGTTGTGCTCTACCACTCCCCATTTGTGTGTTTCGATGATTTTCAGGTTATTTTGATACAAAGTGATCATGAGTACCAAGGATGTAGCGTATTAATCATTGAAGATAAAGATAGCTTGCACAAGGATCACAATACATCCGTTTGGGACAATTTTGAATTGGAATGAAGCTAAGAGTTAGTGAAAGAAGTGCCAAAACTGACACACCTTCACTATGATAGAAAATTGATAATCAATAAATTCCAAATGAATTATATTCTAGACTTCACGAGCTTTCCAATGATAGGTCACACGCCCCAAACGGACTTCTGGTTTGAGAGATACGGTCTTCGCAAGTTGATGCAGAATTGCAGTTTACCCACCCGATCGGGCGGAGTTGACCCGATCGGGCCTGAAGCACGGACAACTATTTTCGAAAATTCTATCTTTTTTAATTAGACTTTGAGGGGTATTATTAATAACTTTTCCTCATTATCTTTTAGGGACATCTTTTATTCTAGTTTAGACTCTAGTTATTTCTCATTGTTCTTAGTCTAGTTTAAACACTTTAGATTAGATTAAGGGTGATCAAACCTATTCGATTTCAATAAAAGTTCCTGCTTTCTGTCAATTGGTATTTTTCTTTGCCCTAATCTCTCTTATTATTTTGATTGCTTAGTTTATTTATTTAATCGTTCATGATGCAATTATTAGGGTTTTATATTAGTTTTGTTGTTGTTAATTCGATCATGAGTGAGTAGTTTTCTTTCTAGGGTGTTAGACAGGAAAGCCATGTTTATACCATGATTGTGATTTAGATTTCTATCAATTTCTAGGGCTTGATTAGGGTGATTGTGATGTGGTTTGTTCTTATTGAGTAATTAATGTCAGTGTACAATTTCATTAATTCCTTGTGGTTAATAGTTGTTTGCACAGATCCGTCTTATGACTAGAGGCCTAAGACACATCAGTAGTTCTGATTACGTTAGTGAACATGCGGCGTATGTTGTACTATGAGCGTTGAGTGTTAACCATAGCTCAACACATGCTCTAATCCCCCGACTCTTGACTTAGCTTTTGATAGTAGTTGACCCTATTTGATTGGTATAAGCATGGTGGACCGACCTAATACCCTAGGTTTTTATTCCATAGTTAATTCCTCGGTTTAATTAGTCTTCCTTAGCTTAATCTTTAGTTCAGTTAATTCTTCCCTTATTTCTTCTGAAGTAGCTGATTTGATTGAATATTAATTTAGAAACTCTGTCTCCCTGTGGATTCGACCCTGCTTCCATTGACTACCATAGTTAGAGGATTGTAGGTTTATCTTTGATTAGGTGATACGACTAAAACCCTATTAATTATTTACAACAAAATGATTTGAAAGGTGTTCATACACCACAAATCGCCTAAGAGACTATGACGGTTTTACCCTTTGACTTGATATAATTTTAATCCAAGAGCTTCATACGATTGAAATATACCTAATAAAATTTCAAGAAGTGAAAAATATTTGGTAGTTAAGCACCAAAAATGATTTGAAATGTGTTCATACACCATAAATCGCCTAAGAGATTATGACGGTTTTACCCTTTGATTTGAATTAAGTTAGATTAAAGGGCTTCATATGATTTAAATATATCTAATATCTGTTCAAAGACTCAAACTTTTTTGGTAATTATTCAATAAAAAATGATTTGAAAGGTTTTCATACACCACAAATCGCCTAAGAGACTATGACGGTTTTACCCTTTGATATGAAATGAGTTTGATCCAAGGGTTT
Source organism: Patellifolia procumbens (assembly GCA_947645195.1). NCBI lineage: Eukaryota > Viridiplantae > Streptophyta > Magnoliopsida > Caryophyllales > Amaranthaceae > Patellifolia > Patellifolia procumbens. Next base: position 22,373 of record CANSGD010001122.1, read on the forward strand.
AATATGATTGAAATATATCTAATACCTATTCAAGGAGTCAAGAATATTTGGTAATTAAGCACAAAAAATGATTTGAAAGGTGTTCATACACCACAAATCCCCTAAGAGACTATGACAGTTTTTCCCTTTGATTTGAATTGAGGTTGATCCAAGGACTTCATATGCTTTAAAAATATCTAATATCTATTCAAGGACTTAAAAAATATTTGGTAATTATTCCCAACAAAATGATTTGAAAGATGTTCATTCACCACAAATCGCCTAAGAGACTATGACGGTTTTACCCTTTGATTTGAATTGAGTTTGATCCAAGGGCTTCATATGCTTTAAATATATCTAACACCTATTCACGGACTCAAAAATATTTGGATATTATTCACAACCAAAATAATTTGAAAGGAGTTCATACACCACAAATCGCCTAAGAGACTATAACGGTTTTAACCTTTGATTTGAAATAAGTTTGATCCAAATGCTTCATATGATTAAAATATATCTAATACCCATTCAATGAGTCAAAAATATTTTGGTAATTAGGCACAAACAATGATTCTAAAGGTGTTTATACACCACAAATCCCCTACAAGACTATAATGGTTTTACCCTTTTATTTGAATTGAGTTTGATCGAAGGACTTCATATCCTTTAAATAGATCTAATACCTATTTAAGTACTCAAAAATATTTGGATATTATTCACAACAAAATGATATGAAAGGTGTTCATTCACCACCAATCGTCTAAGAGACTATGACGGTTTTACTCTTTGTTTTGAATTGAGTTTGATCCAAGGGCTTCATATGCTTTAAATATATATAATACCTATTAAAGGAGTCATTAATAATTGGTAATTATTCACAATAAAATAATTTGAAAGGAGTTCAGACGCCACAAATCGTCGAAGAGACTATGACGGTTTACCCTTTGATTTGAAACAAGTTTCATCCAAGGGCTTCTTTTTGATTGAAATATATCTAATACCTATTCAAGGAGTCAAACATATTTAGTAATTGAGCACAAAAAATTATTTGAAAGGAGTTCATACACCACAAATTGCCTAAGCGACTATGACGGTTTTACCGTTTGATTTGAATTAAGTTTGAACCAAGGGCTTCATATGCTTTAAATATATCTAATACCTATATAAGGACTCAAAAATATTTGGTAATTATTCACAACAAAATGATTTGAAAGGTTTTCATACACCACAAATCACCTAAGAGATTACGACGGTTTTACCCTTTGATTTAAAATAAGTTTGATCCAAATGCATCATATGATTGAAATAAATCTAATACCCATTCAAGGAGTCAAAAATATTTTTGTAATTAAGCACAAACAATGATTTGAAAGGTGTTTATACACCACAAATCCCCTACAAGACTATGACAGTTTTACCCTTTGATTTTAATTGAGTTTGATCGAAGGACTTCATATGCTTTAAATAGATCTAACACCTATTCAAGGACTCAAAAACATTTGGTAAATATTCACAGCAAAATGATTTGAAAGGTGTTCATTCACCACAAATCGTCTAAGAGACTATGATTGTTTTACCCTTTGTTTTGAATTGACTTTGATCCAAGGGCTTTATATGCTTTAAATATATAAGATACTTATTAGAGGAGTCATTAATAATTGGTAATTATTGCCAACAAAACAATTTGAAAGGTGTTCATACGCCAGAAATCGTCGAAGAGACTATGACGATTTTACCCTTTGATTTGTAATAAGTTTGATCCAAGGGCTTCTTTTTATTGAAATATATCTAATACCTATTCAAGGAGTCAAAAATATTTAGTAATTAAGCACAAAAAATGATTTGAAAGGTGTTCAAACACCACAAATTGCCTAAGCGACTATGACGGTTTTACCCTTTGATTTGAATTGAGTTTGATCTAAGGGCTTCATATGCTTTAAATATATCTAATACCTATTCATGGAATCAAAATATTTGGTAATTATTCACAACAAAATGATTTGAAAGGTTTTCATAGACCACAAATCGACTGAGAGACTATGACTGTTTAACCCTTTGATATGAAATAAGTTTGATCCAAAGGCTTCATGTGATTGAAATATATCTAATACCTATTCAAGGAGTCAAAAATATATTTGGTAATTAAGCACCAAAAATGATTTGAAAGGTGTTCATACAACAGAAATCGCCTTATAGACTATGACGGTTTTATCCTTTGATTTGAATTGAGTGTTATCTAAGGGCTTTATATGCTTTAAATTGATCTAATAGCTATTCATGGAATCAAAAATATTTGGTAATTATTCAAAACAAAATGATTTGAAAGGTTTTCATACACCACAAATCGACTGAGAGACTATGACGATTTTACCCTTTGATATGAAATAAGTTTGATCCAAAGGCTTCATATGATTGAAATATATCTAATACCTATTCAAGGAGTCAAAAATATATTTGGTAATTAAGCACCAAAAATGATTTGAAAGGTGTTCATACAACAGAAATCCCCTTATAGACTATGACGGTTTTATCCTTTGATTTGAATTGAGTATTATCTAAGGGCTACATATGCTTTAAATAGATCTAATAGCTATTCAAGGACTCAAAATATTTGGTGATTATTCTTAACAAATTGATTTAAAAGGTGTTCATAAACCACAGATCGCCTAAGAGACTATGACGGCTTTACCCATTGATTTAAATTGAGTTTCATCCAAGGGCTTCATATGCTTTAAATATATCTGAAACTTATTCAAGGAGTCGTAAATATTTTGTAAATATTCACAACAAAATAATTTGAAAGGTGTTCATACACCACAAATCGCCTAAGAGACTATGATGGTTTTACCCTTTAATTTGAATTGAGTTTAATCCAAGCGCTTGATATGCTTTAAACATATCTAATACCGATTCAAGGACTCAAAAATATTTGGTAATTATTCACAACAAACTGATTTGAAAGGTATTCATACACCACAAATCGCCTAAGAGACTATGACGGTTTTACCCTTTGATTTGAAATAAATTTAATCCAAGGGCTTCATATGATTTAAATAAACCTAATACTAATTCAAGGAGTGAAAATTATTTGGTCAGTAACCACCAAAAATGATTTGAAAGTTGTTCATACACAAAAAAATGCCTAAGAGACTATGACCGTTTTACCCTTTGATTTGAATTGAGTTAGATCCAAGGGCTTCATATGATTTAAATATATCTAATACATATTTAAGGACTCAAATTATTTTGGTAATTATTCACATTAAAGTGATTTGAATGGTTTTCATACACCACAAATCGCCTAAGAGACTATGACGGTTTTACCCTTTGAGATGAAATAAGTTTTATCCAAGGGGTTCATATAATTGAAATATATCTAATTCCTATTCAAGGAGTCAAAAATATAAATGGTAATTAAGCACAAAAAATGATTTGAAAGGTGTTCATACAACAGAAATCCCCTCATAGACTATGACGGTTTTACCATTTGATTTGAATTGAGTTTGATCTAAGGGCTTCTATGCTTTAAATAGTTCTAATACCTATTCAAGGACTCAAAAATATTTGGTAATTATTCTTAACAAAATGATTTGAAAGGTGTTCATACACCACAAATCGCCTAAGAGACTATGACGGCTTTACACTTTAATTTGAATTGAGTTTGATCCAAGCGCCTGATATGCTTTCAACATATCTAATACCTATTCAAGGACTCAAAAATATTTGGTAATTATTCACAACAAAATAATTTGAAAGGTTTTCATACACCACAAATCTCCTAAGAGACTATGACGGTTTTTCCCTTTGATTTGAAATAAGTTTAATCCAAATGCTTCATATGATTAAAATATATCTAATACCCATAAAAGGAGTCAAAAATATTTTGGTACAAACAATGATTTGAAAGTTTTTTATACACCACAAATCCCCTACAAGACTATGACGGTTTACCCTTTGATTTAAATTGTGTTTGATCGAAGGACTTCATATGCTTTAAATAGATCTAATACCTATTCAAGGACTCAAAAATATTTGGTAATTATTCACAACAAAATGATTTGAAAGGTGTTCATACACCACAATTCGCCTAAGAGACTATGACGGTTTTACCCTTTGATATGAAATAAGTTTCATCCAATGGGTTCATATGATTGAAATATATCTAATACCTATTCCAGGAGTCAATAATATTTGGTGATTGAGAACAAAAAATGATTTGAAAGGTGTTCATACACCACAAATCCCCTAAGAGACTATGACTAATTTACCCTTTGATTTGAATTTAGGTTCATCCAAGGACTTCATATGATTGAAATATATCTAATACCGATTCAAGGAGTTAAAAACATTTGGTAATTAAGCACCAGAAATGATTTGAAAGGTGTTCATACACCACAAATCGCCTAAGAGACTATGACGGTGTTACACTTTGATTTGAATTGAGTTTGATCCAAGGGCTTCATATGCTTTAAATATATCTAATACCTATTCAAGGACTCAAAAATATTTGGTAATTATTCACAACAAAAATATTTGAAAGGTTTTCATACACCACAAATCGCCTAAGAGACTATGACGGTTTTATCCTTTGATATGAAATAAGTTTAATCCAAGGGCTTCATATGATTGAAATATATCTAATACCTCTTAAAGGAGTCAAAAATATTTGGTAATTAACCAAAAAAATGATTTGAAAGGTGTTCATACACCACAAATCGCCTAAGAGCCTATGACGATTTTACACTTTGATTAAATTGAGTTTCATCCAAGGGCTTCATATGCTTTAAATATATATAATAAATATTCAAGGAGTCAGAATTATTTTGTAAATATTCACAAAAAAAAAAATTGAAAGGTGTTCATACACCACAAATCGCATAAGAGACATTGAGTTTGATCCAAGGGCTTCATATGCTTTAAATATATCTAATACCTATTCAAGGACTCAAAAATATTTGGTAATTATTCACAACAAAATGATTTGAAAGGTGTTCATACACCACAAATCGCCTAAGAGACTATGAAGTTTACCCTTTGATTTGAATTGAGTTGGATCCAAGGGCTTCATATGCTTTAAATATATCCAATACCTATTCAAGGACTCAAAAGTTTTTGGAAATTATTCACAACAAAATGATTTCAAAGGTTTTCATACACCACAAATTGCCTAAGAGACTATGACGGTTTTACCCAATTATATGAAATAAGTTTAATCCAAGGGCTTCATATAATTGAAATATATCTAATAGCTATTCAAGGAGTCAAAAATATTTGGTAATTAAGCACAAAAAATGATTTGAAAGGTGTTCATACACCAAATATCCCCTAAGAGACTATGTCGGTTTTACCCTTTGATTTGAATTGAGGTGGATCCAAGGACTTCATATGCTTTAAAAAGATCTAATACCTATTCAAGGACTTACAAATATTTAGTAATTATTCCCAACAAATTGATTTGAAAGGTGTTAATTCACCACAAATAGCTTAAGAGACTATGACGGTTTTACCCTTTAATTTGAATTAAGTTTGATCCAAGGGCTTCATATGCTTTAAATACATCTAATACTTATTCAAGGAATAAAAGATATTTAGTAATTATTCACAACAAAATGATTTGAAAGGTTTTCATACACCAAAAATCGCTTAAGAGACTATAACGGTTTTATCCTTTAATATGAAATAAGTTTAATCTAAGGGCTTCATAAGATTGAAATATATCTAATACCTATTCAAGGATTCAAAAATATTTTGTAATTAACCAAAAAAAATGCTTTGAAAGGTGTTCATACACCACAAATCCCCTAAGAGACTATGACGGTTTTACCCTTTGATATGAAATAAGTTTGATCCAAGGGGTTCATATGATTGAAATATATCAAATACCTATTCAAGGAATCAATAATATATGGTAATTAAGCACAAAAAATGATTTGAAAGGTGTTCCTACACCACAAATCCCCTAAGAGACTATGACGGTTTTACCCTTTGATTTGAATTTAGGTTGATCCAAGGACTTCATATGATTGAAATATATCTAATACCGATTCAAGGAGTCAGAATTATTTGGTAAATATTCACAATAAATTTTTGAAAGGTGGGTCATACATCACAAATCGCATAAGAGACTATGACGGTTTTACCCTTTAATTTGAATTGAATTTGATCCAAGAGGTTCATATGCTTTAAATATATCTAATATGTATTCAAGGACAAAAAATTATTTGGTAATTATTCAAAACAAAATGATTTGAAAGGTGTTCATACACCAGAAATCGCCTTAGAGACTATGACGGCTTTACCCTTTGAATTAAATTGAGTTATATCCAAGGGCTTCATATGCTTTAAATATATCTAATACCTATTCAAGGATTGAAAAATATTTGGTAATTATTCTTAACAAAATGATTTGAAAGATGTTCATACACCACAAATCGCCTAATAGACTATGACGGCTTTACCCTTTGATTTAAATTGAGTTTTATCCAAGAGCTTCATATGCTTTAAATATATCAGATACTTATTCAAGGAGTCATAAATATTTTGTAAATAGTCACAACAAAATAATTTGAAAGGTTTTCATACACCACAATCGCCAAAGAGACTATGACGATTTTACCCTTTAATATGAATTGAGTTTGATCCAAGCACTTAATATTCTTTAAAAATATCTAATACCTATTCAAGGAATCAAAAATATTTGGTAATTATTCACAACAAACTGATTTGATAGTTGTTCATACACCACAAATCGCTTAAGAGACTATGACGGTTTTACCCTTTGTTTTGAATTGAGTTTGATCCAAGGGCTTCATATGCTTTAAATATATCTAATACCTATTCAAAGAGTCAATAATATTTGGTAATCATTCACAATAAAATAATTTGAAAGGTGTTCATACGCCATAAATTGCCGAAGAGTCTATGACGGTTTAACCATTTGATTTAACATAAATTTGATCCTAGGGATTCAAATGATTGAAATATATAATAACTATTCAAGGAGTAAAAAATATTTGGTAATAATGCACAAAAGATGATTTGAAAGGCTTTCAAGCACCACAAATTGCCTAAACGATTATGACGGTTTTACCCTTGGATTTGAATTGAGTTTGATCCTAGGGCTTCATATGCTTTAAATATATCTCATACCTATTCAAGGACTCAAAAATATTTGGTTATTATTCAAAACAAAATGATTTGAATGGTTTTTATACACCCCAAATCCCCAAAGAGACTATGATGGTTTTACCCTTTGGTATGAAATAAGTTTGATCCAAAGGCTTCATATGATTGAATTATATCTAATACCTATTCAAGGAGTCAAAAATATATTGGGTAATTAAGCACAAAAAATGATTTGAAAGGTGTTCATACAACAGAAATCCCCTAAGAGACTATGACGGTTTTACCCTTTGATTTGAATTGATTTTGATCCAAGGACTTAATATGATTTAAAAATATCTGATACCTATTCAAGGACTCAAAAATATTCGGTAATTATTCCCAACAAAATGATTTGAAAGGTGTTCATTGCCCACAAATCGCCAAAGAGACTATGACGGTTTACCCTTTGATATGAAATAAGTTTGATGCAAATGCTTCATATGATTGAAATATATCTTATACCTGTTCAAGGAGTCAAAAATATTTGGTAATTAACCACAAAAAATGATTTGAAAGGTGTTCATACACCACAAATCCCCAAAGAGACTATGACGGTTTTACCCTTTGATTTGAATTGAGTTAGATTCAAGGGCTTCATATGATTTAAATATATCTAATATTTATTCAAGGACTAAAACTTTTTTTGTAATTATTCATTACAAAATGATCTGAAAGGTTTTCATACACCACAAATCGCCTAAGAGACTATGATGGTTTTTCCCTTTGATATGAAATAAGTTTGATCCAACGGTTTCATATGATTGAAATATATATAATACCTATTCAAGGATTCAAAAATAATTTGGTAATTAAGCACAAACAAGGATTTGAAAGGTGTTTATACACAACAATTCCCCTACAAGACAATGACGGTTTTACCCTTTGATTTGAATTGAGTTTGATCGAAGGAATTCATATGCTTTAAATACATCTAATACCTACTTAAGGACTCAAAAATATTTGGTAATTATTCACAAAAAAATGATTTGAAAGGTGTTCATTCACCACAAATCGTCTAAGAGACTATGACGGTTTTGGCCTTTTTTTTCAATTTAGTTTGATCTAAGGGCTTCATATGCTTTAAATATATATATTACCTATTAAAGGAGTCATTAATAATTTTTAATTATTCACAACAAAATAATTTGAAAGGTGTTCATACGCCACAAATCGCCGAAGAGACTATGACGGTTTTACCCTTTGATTTGAAATTAGTTTGATCCAAGGGCTACATTTTTATTGAAATATATATAATACCTATTCAAGGAGTAAAAAATATTTAGTAATTAAGCACAAAAAATGATTTGAAAGGTGTTCATACACCACATATTGCCTAAGAGACTATGACGGTTTTACGCTTTAATTTGAGTTGAGTTTGATTCAAGGGCTTCATATGCTTTAAACATATCTAATACCTATTCAAGGACTCAAATTTTTTTGGTAATTATTCCCAACAAAATGATTTGAAAGGTTTTCATTCACCACAAATCGTCTAAGAGACTATGACGGTTTTACCCTTTTATATGAAATAAGTTTGATCCCAGGGCTTCATATGCTTCAAATATATCTAATACTTATTCAAAACTCAAAAATATTTGGTCATAATTCACAACAAAACGATTTGAAAGGTGTTCATACACCACAATTTGCCTAAGCAACTATGACGGTTTTACCCTTTGATTTAAATTGAGTTTGATCCAAGGGCTTGATATGCTTTAAATATATCTAATACCTATTCAACGAGTCATAAATATTTTGTAAACATTCACAACAAAATAATTTGAAAGGTTTTCATACACCACAAATCGCCTAAGAGACTATGACGGTTTTACCCTTTGATTTAAATTGAGTTTGATCCAAGGGATTGATATGCTTTAAATATATCTAATACCTATTCCAGGAGTCATAAATATTTCGTAAACATTCACAACCAAAATAATTTGAAAGGTGTTCATACACCAAAAATCGCCTAAGAGACTTTGACGGTTTTACCCTTTGATTTGAAATAAGTTAGATACAAATGATTCATATGATTAAAATGTATCTAATACCCATTCAAGGCGTCAAAAATATTTTTGTAATTAAGCACAAAAAATGATTTGAAAGGTGTTTATACACCACAAATCCCCTACAAGACTATGACGGTTTTACCCTTTGATTTGTATTTGCTTTGATCGAAGGACTTCAGATGCTTTAAATATATCTAATACCTATTCAAGGACTCCAAAATATTTGGTAATCATTCACAACAAAATGATTTGAAAGTTGTTCATTCCCCACAATTCGCCTAAGAGACTATGACGGTTTTACCCTTTGATTTGAAATAATTTTGATCCAAATGCTTCATATTATTAAAATATATCTAATACCCATTCAAGGAGTCAAAAATATTTTGGTAATTAAGCACAAACAATGATTTGAAAGGTGTTTATACACCACAAATCCCCTACAAGACTATGACGGTTTTGCCCTTTGATTTGAATTGGGTTTGATCGAAGGACTTCATATGCTTTAAATATATCTAATACCTATTCAAAGAGTCAATAATATTTTGTAATCATTCACAATAAAATAATTTGAAAGGTGTTCATACGCCATAAATTGCCGAAGAGTCTATGACGGTTTAACCCTTTGATTTAACATAAGTTTGATCCAAGGGATTCAAATGATTGAAATATATAATAACTATTCAAGGAGTAAAAAATATTTGGTAATAATGCATAAAAGATGATTTGAAAGGTGTTCAAACACCACAAATTGCCTAAACGACTATGACGGTTTTACCCTTGGATTTGAATTGATTTTGATCCTAGGGCTTCATATGCTTTAAATATATCTCATACCTGTTCAAGGACTCAAAAATATTTGGTTATTATTCAAAACAAAATGATTTGAATGGTTTTTATACACCCCAAATCCCCTAAGAGACTATGATGGTTTTACCCTTTGGTATGAAATAAGTTTGATCCAAAGGCTTCATATGATTGAATTATATCTAATACCTATTCAAGGAGTCAAAAATATATTGGGTAATTAAGGACAAAAAATGATTTGAAAGGTGTTCATACAACAGAAATCCCCTAAGAGACTATGACGGTTTTACCCTTTGATTTGAATTGATTTTGATCCAAGGACTTAATATGATTTAAAAATATCTGATACCTATTCAAGGACTCAAAAATATTTGGTAATTATTCCCAACAAAATGATTTGAAAGGTGTTCATTCACCACAAATCGCCAAAGAGACTATGACGGTTTACCCTTTGATATGAAATAAGTTTGATGCAAATGCTTCATATGATTGAAATATATCTTATACCTATTCAAGGAGTCAAAAATATTTGGTACTTAACCACAAAAAATGATTTGAAAGGTGTTCATACACCACAAATCCCCAAAGAGACTATGACGGTTTTACCCTTTGATTTGAATTGAGTTAGATTCAAGGGCTTCATATGATTTAAACATATCTAATATTTATTCAAGGACTCAAACTTTTTTTGTAATTATTCAATACAAAATGATCTGAAAGGTTTTCATACACCACAAATCGCCTAAGAGACTATGACGGTTTTTCCCTTTGATATGAAATAAGTTTGATCCAAGGGTTTCATATGATTGAAATATATATAATACCTATTCAAGGATTCAAAAATAATTTGGTAATTAAGCACAAACAAGGATTTGAAAGGTGTTTATATACAACAATTCCTCTACAAGACAATGACGGTTTTACCCTTTGATTTGAATTGAGTTTGATCGAAGGAATTCATATGCTTTACATACATCTTATACCTATTTAAGGACTCAAAAATATTTGGTAATTATTCACAAAAAAATGATTTGAAAGGTGTTCATTCACCACAAATCGTCTAAGAGACTATGACGGTTTTAGCCTTTTTTTTCAATTTAGTTTGATTTAAGGGCTTCATATGCTTTAAATATATATAATACCTATTAAAGGAGTCATTAATAATTGGTAATTATTCACAACAAAATAATTTGAAAGGTGTTCATACGCCACAAATCGCCGAAGAGACTATGACGGTTTTACCCTTTGATTTGAAATTAGTTTGATCCAAGGGCTACATTTTTATTGAAATATATCTAATACCTATTCAAGGAGTCAACAATATTTAGTAATTAAGCACAAAAAATGATTTGAAAGGTGTTCATACACCATATATTGCCTAAGAGACTATGACGGTTTTACGCTTTAATTTGAGTTGAGTTTGATTCAAGGGCTTCATATGCTTTAAACATATCTAATACCTATTCAAGGACTCAAAATTTTTTGGTAATTATTCCCAACAAAATGATTTGAAAGGTTTTCATTCACCACAAATCGTCTAAGAGACTATGACGGTTTTACCCTTTTATATGAAATAAGTTTGATCCCAGGGCTTCATATGCTTCAAATATATCTAATACCAATAAAAACTCAAAAATATTTGGTCATAATTCACAACAAAACGATTTGAAAGGTGTTCATACACCACAATTTGCCTAAGCAACTATGACAGTTTTATCCTTCGATTTAAATTGAGTTTGATCCAAGGGCATGATATGCTTTAAATATATCTAATACCTATTCAACGAGTCATAAATATTTTGTAAAAATTCACAACAAAATAATTTGAAAGGTTTTCATACACCACAAATCGTCTAAGAGACTATGACGGTTTTACACTTTGATTTAAATTGAGTTTGATCCAAGGGATTGATATGCTTTAAATATATCTAATACCTATTCCAGGAGTCATAAATATTTTGTAAACATTCACAACCAAAATAATTTGAAAGGTGTTCATACACCACAAATCGCCTAAGAGACTTTGACGGTTTTACCCTTTGATTTGAAATAAGTTTGATCCAAATGCTTAATATGATTAAAATGTATCTAATACCCATTCAAGGAGTCAAAAATATTTTTGTAATTAAGCACAAAAAATGATTTGAAAGGTGTTTATACACCACAAATCCCCTACAAGACTATGACGGTTTTACCCTTTGATTTGTATTTGCTTTGATCGAAGGACTTAAGATACTTTAAATAGATCTAATACCTATTCAAGGACTCCAAAATATTTGGTAATTATTAACAACAAAATGATTTGAAAGTTGTTCATTCCCCACAATTCGTCTAAGTGACTATGACGGTTTTACCCTTTGTTTTGAAATAATTTTGATCCAAATGCTTCATATGATTAAAATATATCTAATACCCATTCAAGGAGTCAAAAATATTTTGGTAATTAAGCACAAAAAATGATTTGAAAGGTGTCCATACACCATATATTGCCTAAGAGACTATGACGGTTTTACGCTTTAATTTGAGTTGAGTTTGATTCAAGGGCTTCATATGCTTTAAACATATCTAATACCTATTCAAGGACTCAAAATTTTTTGGTAATTATTCCCAACAAAATGATTTGAAAGGTTTTCATTCACCACAAATCGTCTAAGAGACTATGACGGTTTTACCCTTTTATATGAAATAAGTTTGATCCCAGGGCTTCATATGCTTCAAATATATCTAATACCAATTCAAAAGTCAAAAATATTTGGTCATAATTCACAACAAAACGATTTGAAAGGTGTTCATACACCACAATTTGCCTAAGCAACTATGACAGTTTTATCCTTCGATTTAAATTGAGTTTGATCCAAGGGCATGATATGCTTTAAATATATCTAATACCTATTCAACGAGTCATAAATATTTTGTAAAAATTCACAACAAAATAATTTGAAAGGTTTTCATACACCACAAATCGTCTAAGAGACTATGACGGTTTTACCCTTTGATTTAAATTGAGTTTGATCCAAGGGATTGATATGCTTTAAATATATCTAATACCTATTCCAGGAGTCATAAATATTTTGTAAACATTCACAACCAAAATAATTTGAAAGGTGTTAATACACCACAAATCGCCTAAGAGACTTTGACGGTTTACCCTTTGATTTGAAATAAGTTTGATCCAAATGCTTAATATGATTAAAATGTATCTAATACCCATTCAAGGAGTCAAAAATATTTTTGTAATTAAGCACAAAAAATGATTTGAAAGGTGTTTATACACCACAAATCCCCTACAAGACTATGACGGTTTTACCCTTTGATTTGTATTTGCTTTGATCGAAGGACTTAAGATGCTTTAAATAGATCTAATACCTATTCAAGGACTCCAAAATATTTGGTAATTATTCACAACAAAATGATTTGAAAGTTGTTCATTCCCCACAATTCGTCTAAGAGACTATGACGGTTTTACCCTTTGATTTGAAATAATTTTGATCCAAATGCTTCATATGATTAAAATATATCTAATACCCATTCAAGGAGTCAAAAATGTTTTGGTAATTAAGCACAAACAATGATTTGAAAGGTGTTTATACACCACAAATCCCCTACAAGACTATGACGGTTTTACCCTTTGATTTGAATTGGGTTTGATCGAAGGACTTCATATGCTTTAAATAGATCTAATACCTATTAAAGGACTCAAAAATATTTGGTAATTATTCACAACAAAATGATTTGAAAGTTGTTCATTCACCACAAATCGTCTAAGAGACTATGACGGTTTTACCCTTTGTATTGAATTGAGTTTGATCCAAGGGCTTTATATGCTTTAAATTTATATAATACCTATTAAAGGAGTCATTAATAATTGGTAATTACTCACAACAAAATAATTTGAAAGGTGTTCATTCGCCAGAAATCGCCGAAGAGACTATGACGGTTTCACCCTTTGATTTGAAATAAGTTTGATCCAAGGGCTTCTTTTTTATTAAAATATATCTAATAACTATTAAAGGAGTCAAAAATATGTGGTAATTAAGCAGATGAAATGATTTGAAAGGCGTTCATACACCACAAATCGCATAAGAGACTATGGCGGCGTTACCCTTTTATTTAAATTGAGTTTTATCCAAGGGATTCATGTAATTTAAATATATTTGATAACAATTCAAGAGGTCATAAATATTTTGTAAATATTCACAACAAAATAATTTGAAAGGTGTTCATACACCACAAATCGCCTAAGAGACTATGACAGTTTTACGCTTTAATTTGAATTCAGTTTGATCCAAGGGTTGCATATGCTTTAAAATTATCTAATACCTATTCAAGGACTCAAATTTTTTGGGTAATTAATCCCAACAAAATGATTTGAAAGGTTTTCATTCACCACAAATTGTCTAAGAGACTATGACGGTTTTACCCTTTTATATGAAAAACGTTTGATCCAAGGGCTTCATATGATTTAAATATATCTAATACCTATTCATTAGTCAAAAATATTTGGTAATTAACCAGAAAAAATTATTTGAAAGGTGTTCATACACCACAAATCCCCTCAGAGACTATGACTGTTTTTCCGTTTGATTTGAATTGAGTTTGAGATGATTTGAGTTGAGTTTGAGATAAGGGCTTCATATGCTTTAAATATACTTAATACCTCTTCAAGGACTCAAAAATATTTGGTAATTATTCACAACAAAATGATTTGAAAGGTGTTCATACACTACAATTCGCCTAAGAGACTATGACGGTTTTACCCATTGATTTAAATTGAGTTTGATCCAAGGGCTTGATATGCTTTAAATATATCTAATACCTATTGAAGGAGTCATAAATATTTTGTAAACATTCACAACATAATAATTTGAAAGGTGTTCATACACCACAAATCGCCTAAGAGACTATAACGGTTTTACCCTTTAATTTGAATTGAGTTTGCTCCAAGGACTTCATATGCTTTAAACATATCTAATACTTATTCAAGGACTCAAAATAATTTGGTAACTATTGATGTATCACATTTATATATAGTTTCTAGATGCATTTAGATTGCATTTAGAACTCCTTTTTGAGCATTTAGGTGCATAATGACATGAATACACAAGTTGTGCTCTACCACTCCCCATTTGTGTGTTTCGATGATTTTCAGGTTATTTTGATACAAAGTGATCATGAGTACCAAGGATGTAGCGTATTAATCATTGAAGATAAAGATAGCTTGCACAAGGATCACAATACATCCGTTTGGGACAATTTTGAATTGGAATGAAGCTAAGAGTTAGTGAAAGAAGTGCCAAAACTGACACACCTTCACTATGATAGAAAATTGATAATCAATAAATTCCAAATGAATTATATTCTAGACTTCACGAGCTTTCCAATGATAGGTCACACGCCCCAAACGGACTTCTGGTTTGAGAGATACGGTCTTCGCAAGTTGATGCAGAATTGCAGTTTACCCACCCGATCGGGCGGAGTTGACCCGATCGGGCCTGAAGCACGGACAACTATTTTCGAAAATTCTATCTTTTTTAATTAGACTTTGAGGGGTATTATTAATAACTTTTCCTCATTATTTTTTAGGGACATCTTTTATTCTAGTTTAGACTCTAGTTATTTCTCATTGTTCTTAGTCTAGTTTAAACACTTTAGATTAGATTAAGGGTGATCAAACCTATTCGATTTCAATAAAAGTTCCTGCTTTCTGTCAATTGGTATTTTTCTTTGCCCTAATCTCTCTTATTATTTTGATTGCTTAGTTTATTTATTTAATCGTTCATGATGCAATTATTAGGGTTTCATATTAGTTTTGTTGTTGTTAATTCGATTATGAGTGAGTAGTTTTCTTTCTAGGGTGTTAGATAGGAAAGCCATGTTTATACCATGATTGTGATTTAGATTTCTATCAATTTCTAGGGCTTGATTAGGGTGATTGTGATGTGGTTTGTTCTTATTGAGCAATTAATGTCAGTGTACAATTTCATTGATTCCTTGTGGTTAATAGTTGTTTGCACAGATCCGTCTTATGACTAGAGGCCTAAGACACATCAGTAGTTCTGATTACGTTAGTGAACATGCGGCGTATGTTGTACTATGAGCGTTGAGTGTTAACCATAGCTCAACACATGCTCTAATCCCCCGACTCTTGACTTAGCTTTTGATAGTAGTTGACCCTATTTGATTGGTATAAGCATGGTGGACCGACCTAATACCCTAGGTTTTTATTCCATAGTTAATTCCTCGGTTTAATTAGTCTTCCTTAGCTTAATCTTTAGTTCAGTTAATTCTTCCCTTATTTCTTCTGAAGTAGCTGATTTGATTGAATATTAATTTAGAAACTCTGTCTCCCTGTGGATTCGACCCTGCTTCCATTGACTACCATAGTTAGAGGACTGTAGGTTTATCTTTGATTAGGTGATACGACTAAAACCCTATCAATTATTCACAACAAAATGATTTGAAAGGTGTTCATACACCACAAATCGCCTAAGAGACTATGACGGTTTTACCCTTTGACTTGATATAATTTTAATCCAAGGGCTTCATACGATTGAAATATACCTAATAAAATTTCAAGAAGTGAAAAGTATTTGGTAGTTAAGCACCAAAAATGATTTGAAATGTGTTCATACACCATAAATCGCCTAAGAGATTATGACGGTTTTACCCTTTGATTTGAATTAAGTTAGATTCAAGGGCTTCATATGATTTAAATATATCTAATATCTGTTCAAAGACTCAAACTTTTTTGGTAATTATTCAATAAAAAATGATTTGAAAGGTTTTCATACACCACAAATCGCCTAAGAGACTATGACGGTTTTACCCTTTGATATGAAATGAGTTTGATCCAAGGGTTTAATATGATTGAAATATATCTAATACCTATTCAAGGAGTCAAAAATATTTGGTAATTAAGCACAAAAAATGATTTGAAAGGTGTTCATACACCACAAATCCCCTAAGAGACTATGATGGTTTTACCCTTTGATTTGAATTGAGGTTGATCCAAGGACTTCATATGCTTTAAAAATATCTAATATCTATTCAAGGACTTAAAAAATATTTGGTAATTATTCCCAACAAAATGATTTGAAAGATGTTCATTCACCACAAATCGCCTAAGAGACTATGACGGTTTTACCCTTTGATTTGAATTGAGTTTGATCCAAGGGCTTCATATGCTTTAAATATATCTAACACCTATTCAAGGACTCAAAAATATTTGGATATTATTCACAACCAAAATAATTTGAAAGGAGTTCATACACCACAAATCGCGTAATAGACTATAACGGTTTTACCCTTTGATTTGAAATAAGTTTGATCCAAATGCTTCATATGATTAAAATATATCTAATACCCATTCAAGGAGTCAAAAATATTTGGGTAATTAGGCACAAACAATGATTCTAAAGGTGTTTATACACAACAAATCCCCTACAAGACTATAATGGTTTTACCCTTTTATTTGAATTGAGTTTCATCGAAGGACTTCATATGCTTTAAATAGAACTAATACCTATTTAAGTACTCAAAAATATTTGGATATTATTCACAACAAAATGATATGAAAGGTGTTCGTTCACCACCAATCGTCTAAGAGACTATGACGGTTTTACCCTTTGTTTTGAATTGAGTTTGATCCAAGGGCTTCATATGCTTTAAATATATATAATACCTATTAAAGGAGTCATTAATAATTGGTAATTATTCACAATAAAATGATTTGAAAGGAGTTCAGACGCCACAATTCGTCGAAGAGACTATAACGGTTTACCCTTTGATTTGAAACAAGTTTCATCCAAGGGCTTTTTTTTGATTGAAATATATCTAATACCTGTTCAAGGAGTCAAACATATTTACTAATTGAGCACAAAAAATTATTTGAAAGGAGTTCATACGCCACAAATTGCCTAAGCGACTATGACGGTTTTACCGTTTGATTTGAATTATGTTTGATCCAAGGGCTTCATATGCTTTAAATATATCTAATACCTATATAAGGACTCAAAAAAATTTGGTAATTATTCACAACAAAATGATTTGAAAGGTTTTCATACACCACAAATCACCTAAGAGATTATGACGGTTTTACCCTTTGATTTAAAATAAGATTGATCCAAATGCATCATATGATTGAAATAAATTTAATACCCATTCAAGGAGTCAAAAATATTTTTGTAATTAAACACAAACAATGATTTGAAAGGTGTTTATACACCACAAATCCCTTACAAGACTATGACAGTTTTACCCTTTGATTTGAATTGAGTTTGATCGAAGGACTTCATATGCTTTAAATAGATCTAACACCTATTCAAGGACTCAAAAACATTTGGTAAATATTCACAACAAAATGTTTTGAAAGGTGTTCATTCACCACAAATCGTCTAAGAGACTATGAAGGTTTTACCCTTTGTTTTGAATTGACTTTGATCCAAGGGCTTTATATGCTTTAAATATATAAAATACCTATTAGAGGAGTCATTAATAATTGGTAATTATTGCCAACAAAATAATTTGAAAGGTGTTCATACGCCAGAAATCGTCGAAGAGACTATGACGATTTTACCCTTTGATTTGTAATAAGTTTGATCCAAGGGCTTATTTTTATTGAAATATATCTAATACCTATTCAAGGAGTCAAAAATATTTAGTAATTAAGCACAAGAAATGATTTGAAAGGTGTTCATACACCACAAATTGCCTAAGCGACTATGACGGTTTTACCCTTTGATTTGAATTGAGTTTGATCTAAGGGCTTCATATGCTTTAAATATATCTAATACCTATTCATGGAATCAAAATATTTGGTAATTATTCACAACAAAATGATTTGAAAGGTTTTCATAGACCACAAATCGACTGAGAGACTATGACTGTTTTACCCTTTGATATGAAATAAGTTTGATCCAAAGGCTTCATATGATTGAAATATATCTAATACCTATTCAAGGAGTCAAAAATATATTTTGTAATTAAGCACCAAAAATGATTTGAAAGGTGTTCATACAACAGAAATCGCCTTATAGACTATGACGGTTTTATCCTTTGATTTGAATTGAGTGTTATCTAAGGGCTTTATATGCTTTAAATTGATCTAATATCTATTCATGGAATCAAAAATATTTGGTAATTATTCAAAACAAAATGATTTGAAAGGTTTTCATACACCACAAATCGACTGAGAGACTATGACGGTTTTACCCTTTGATATGAAATAAGTTTGATCCAAAGGCTTCATATGATTGAAATATATCTAATACCTATTCAAGGAGTCAAAAATATATTTGGTAATTAAGCACAAAAAATGATTTGAAAGGTGTTCATACAACAGAAATCCCCTTATAGACTATGACGGTTTTATCCTTTGATTTGAATTGAGTATTATCTAAGGGCTACATATGCTTTAAATAGATCTAATACCTATTCAAGGACTCAAATGATTTGGTGATTATTCTTAACAAATTGATTTAAAAGGTGTTCATACACCACAGATTGCCTAAGAGACTATGACGGCTTTACCCTTTGATTTAAATTGAGTTTGATCCAAGGGCTTCATATGATTTAAATATATCTGAAACTTATTCAAGGAGTCGTAAATATTTTGTAAATATTCACAACAAAATAATTTGAAAGGTGTTCATACACCACAAATCGCCTAAGAGACTATGATGGTTTTACCCTTTAATTTGAATTGAGTTTAATCCAAGCGCTTGATATGCTTTAAACATATCTAATACCGATTCAAGGACTCAAAAATATTTGGTAATTATTCACAACAAACTGATTTGAAAGGTGTTCATACACCACAAATCGCCTAAGAGACTATGACGGTTTTACCCTTTGATTTGAAATAAATTTAATCCAAGGGCTTCATATGATTTAAATAAACCTAATACTAATTCAAGGAGTGAAAATTATTTGGTCAGTAACCACAAAAAATGATTTGAAAGGTGTTCATACACAAAAAAATGCCTAAGAGACTATGACCGTTTTACCCTTTGATTTGAATTGAGTTAGATCCAAGGGCTTCATATGATTTAAATATATATAATACATATTTAAGGACTCAAATTATTTTGGTAATTATTCACATTAAAGTGATTTGAATGGTTTTCATACACCAGAAATCGCCTAAGAGACTATGACGGTTTTACCCTTTGATATGAAATAAGTTTTATCCAAGGGGTTCATATAATTGAAATATATCTAATACCTATTCAAGGAGTCAAAAATATACATGGTAATTAAGCACAAAAAATGATTTGAAAGGTGTTCATACAACAGAAATCCCCTCATACACTATGACGGTTTTACCCTTTGATTTGAATTGAGTTTGATCTAAGGGCTTCATATGCTTTAAATAGATCTAATACCTATTCAAGGACTCAAAAATATTTGGTAATTATTCTTAACAAAATGATTTGAAAGGTGTTCATACACCACAAATCGCCTAAGAGACTATGACGGCTTTACACTTTAATTTGAATTGAGTTTGATCCAAGCGCCTGATATGCTTTCAACATATCTAATACCTATTCAAGGACTCAAAAATATTTGGTAATTATTCACTACAAAATAATTTGAAAGGTTTTCATACACCACAAATCTCCTAAGAGACTATGACGGTTTTATCCTTTGATATGAAATAAGTTTAATCCAAGGGCTTCATATGATTGAAATATATCTAATACCTCTTAAAGGAGTCAAAAATATTTGGTAATTAACCAAAAAAAATGATTTGAAAGGTGTTCATACACCACAAATCGCCTAAGAGCCTATGACGATTTTACACTTTGATTAAATTGAGTTTCATCCAAGGGCTTCATATGCTTTAAATATATATAATAAATATTCAAGGAGTCAGAATTATTTTGTAAATATTCACAAAAAAAAAAATTGAAAGGTGTTCATACACCACAAATCGCATAAGAGACATTGAGTTTGATCCAAGGGCTTCATATGCTTTAAATATATCTAATACCTATTCAAGGACTCAAAAATATTTGGTAATTATTCACAACAAAATTATTTGAAAGGTGTTCATACACCACAAATCGCCTAAGAGACTATGACGTTTACCCTTTGATTTGAATTGAGTTGGATCCAAGGGCTTCATATGCTTTAAATATATCCAATACCTATTCAAGGACTCAAAAGTTTTTGGAAATTATTCACAACAAAATGATTTCAAAGGTTTTCATACACCACAAATCGCCTAAGAGACTATGACGGTTTTACCCAATTATATGAAATAAGCTTAATCCAAGGGCTTCATATGATTGAAATATATCTAATAGCTATTCAAGGCGTCAAAAATATTTGGTAATTAAGCACAAAAAATGATTTGAAAGGTGTTCATACACCAAATATCCCCTAAGAGACTACGTCGGTTTTACCCTTTGATTTGAATTGAGGTGGATCCAAGGACTTCATATGCTTTAAAAAGATCTAATACCTATTCAAGGACTCACAAATATTTGGTAATTATTCCCAACAAATTGATTTGAAAGGTGTTAATTCACCACAAATAGCTTAAGAGACTATGACGGTTTTGCCCTTTAATTTGAATTGAGTTTGATCCAAGGGCTTCATATGCTTTCAATATTTCTAATACCTATTCAAGGACTCAAAAATATTTGGTAATGATTAACAACCAAAATAATTTGAAAGGTGTTCATACACCACAAATCCCCTAAGAGACTATGACGGATTTACCCATTGATATGAATTTAGGTTGATCCAAGGACTTCATATGATTGAAATATATCAAATACCGATTCAAGGAGTCAAGAACATTTGGCAATTAAGCACCACAAACGATTTAAAAGAGGTTCATACACCACAAATCGCCTAAGTGACTATGACGGTTTTACCCTTTGATTTGAATTGAGTTTGATCCAAGGGCTTCATATGCTTTAAATACATCTAATACTTTTTCAAGGAATAAAAGATATTTGGTAATTATTCACAACAAAATGATTTGAAAGGTTTTCATACACCAAAAATCGCCTAAGAGACTATAACGGTTTTATCCTTTAATATGAAATAAGTTTAATCCAAGGGCTTCATAAGATTGAAATATATCTAATACCTATTCAATGATTCAAAAATATTTGGTAATTAACCAAAAAAAATGATTTGAAAGGTGTTCATACACCACAAATCCCCTAAGAGACTATGACGGTTTTACCCTTTGATATGAAATAAGTTTGATCCAAGGGGTTCTTATGATTGAAATATATCAAATACCTATTCAATTAATCAATAATATTTGGTAATTAAGCACAAATAATGATTTGAAAGGTGTTCCTACACCACAAATCCCCTAAGAGACTATGACGGTTTTACCCTTTGATTTGAATTTAGGTTGATCCAAGGACTTTATATGATTGAAATATATCTAATACCGATTCAAGGAGTCAGAATTATTTGGTAAATATTCACAATAAATTTTTTGAAAGGTGGGTCATACATCACAAATCGCCTGAAGAGACTATGACGGTTTTACCCTTTAATTTGAATTGAATTTGATCCAAGGGCTTCATATGGTTTAAATATATCTAATACATATTCAAGGAGTAAGAATTATTTCGTAAATACTCGCAATAATTTTTTTTAAAAGGTGGTCATACACCACAAATCGTCTAAGAGACTATGACGGTTTTACTCTTTAATTTGAATTGATTTTGATCCAAGAGGTTCATATGCTTTAAATATATCTAATATCTATTCAAGGACTCAAAATTATTTGGTCATTATTCAAAACAAAATGATTTGAAAGGTGTTCATACACCAGAAATCGCCTTAGAGACTATGACGGTTTTACCCTTTGAATTAAATTGAGTTAGATCCAAGGGCTTCATATGCTTTAAATATATCTAATACCTATTCAAGGATTGAAAAATATTTGATAATTATTCTTAACAAAATGATTTGAAAGGTGTTCATACACCACAAATCGCATAATAGACTATGACGGCTTTACCCTTTGATTTAAATTGAGTTTTATCCAAGAGCTTCATATGCTTTAAATATATCAGATACTTATTCAAGGAGTCATAAATATTTTGTAAATAGTCACAGCAAAATAATTTGAAAGGTGTTCATACACCACAATCGCTAAAGAGACTATGACGATTTTACCCTTTAATATGAATTGAGTTTGATCCAAGCACTTAATATTCTTTAAACATATCTAATACCTATTCAAGGAATCAAAAATATTTGGTAATTATTCACAACAAACTGATTTGATAGGTGTTCATACACCACAAATCGCTTAAGAGACTATGACGGTTTTACCCTTTGATATGAAATAAGTTTAATCCAAGGGCTTTATATGATTGAAATATACCTAATACCAATTCAAGGAGTGAAAATTATTTGGTAACTAACCACCAAAAATTATTTGAAAGGTGTTTATACACCAAAAAATGCCTAAGAAACTATGATGGTATTACCCTTTGATTTGAATTGAGTTAGATCCAAGGGCTTCATATGATTTAAATATATCTAATACCTATTTATGGACTCAAATTATTTTGGTAATTATTCACAACAAAGTGATTTGAAAGGTTTTCATACACCACAAATGGCCTAAGAGACTATGACGGTTTTACCGTTAGATATGAAATAAGTTTGATCCAATGGGTTCATATGATGGAAATATATCTAATACCTATTCAAGGAGTCTATAATATTTGGTAATTAAGCACAAAAAATGATTTGAAAAGTGTTCATACACTACAAATTTCCAACGAGACTATGACAGCTTTACCCTTTGATTTGAATTTAGGTTGATCCAAGGACTTCATATGATTGAAATATATCTAATACAGATTCAAGGAGTTAAAAACATTTGGTAATTAAGCACCAAAAATGATTCGAAAGGTGTTCATACACCACAAATGGCTTAAGAGACTATGATGGTTTTACCCTTTGATTTAAATTGAGTTTGATCCAAGGGCTTCATATGATTTAAATATATCTAATGCCTATTCAAGGACTCAAAAATATTTGGTAATTATTCACAACAAACTGATTTGATAGGTGTTCATACACCACAAATCGCTTAAGAGACTATGACGGTTTTACCCTTTGATATGAAATAAGTTTAATCCAAGGGCTTTATATGATTGAAATATACCTAATACCAATTCAAGGAGTGAAAATTATTTGGTAACTAACCACCAAAAATTATTTGAAAGGTGTTTATACACCAAAAAATGCCTAAGAAACTATGATGGTATTACCCTTTGATTTGAATTGAGTTAGATCCAAGGGCTTCATATGATTTAAATATATCTAATACCTATTTATGGACTCAAATTATTTTGGTAATTATTCACAACAAAGTGATTTGAAAGGTTTTCATACACCACAAATGGCCTAAGAGACTATGACGGTTTTACCCTTAGATATGAAATATGTTTGATCCAATGGGTTCATATGATTGAAATATATCTAATACCTATTCAAGGAGTCTATAATATTTGGTAATTAAGCACAAAAAATGATTTGAAAAGTGTTCATACACTACAAATTTCCAACGAGACTATGACAGCTTTACCCTTTGATTTGAATTTAGGTTGATCCATGGACTTCATATGATTGAAATATATCTAATACAGATTCAAGGAGTTAAAAACATTTGGTAATTAAGCACCAAAAATGATTCGAAAGGTGTTCATACACCACAAATGGCTTAAGAGACTATGATGGTTTTACCCTTTGATTTAAATTGAGTTTGATCCAAGGGCTTCATATGATTTAAATATATCTAATGCCTATTCAAGGACTCAAAAATATTTGGTAATTATTCACAACAAAATAATTTGAAAGGTTTTCATACACCACAAATTGCCTAAGAGACTATGACGGTTTTATCCTTTGATATGAAATAAGTTTAGTCCAAGGGCTTCATATGATTGAAATATATCTAATACCTATTAAAGGAGTCAAAAATATTTGGTAATAAACCAAAAAAAATGATTTGAAAGGTGTTCATACACCATAAATCGCCTAAGAGCCTATGACGGTTTTACACTTTGATTAAATTGAGTTTGATCCAAGCGCTTCATATGCTTTAAATATATATAATACATATTCAAGGAGTCAGAATTATTTTGTAAATATTCACAACAAAATGATTTGAAAGGTGTTCATACACCACAAATCGCCTAAGAGACTATGACGTTTACCCTTTGATTTGAATTGAGTTGGATCCAAGGGCCTCATATGCTTTAAATATATCCAATACCTATTCAAGGACTCAAAAGTTTTTGGAAATTATTCACGACAATATGATTTCAAAGGTGATGCAGGAGCATCCATGATCAATCCAAGTCTCCTAACAAAGAGTCATCAAGAAGAGATTAAGGTGAAGGAGATTCAGTTCATTAGTTTACTTAATCCAATTTCGAACAAACAAGTACTTCGAATTGTTAATTAAGCTTAACACCTTCTTAATCTATTTTAAGCCTTGTTGATTAATGCTTATGATCATCTTAACATCATAAAGTATTAGTAATAAAGCTTGAATTATGATTAAATAGCTTAATTAGTTAGTTCTAAGTCATTAAAGTAAGCTTAGTGAAACTGTTTTGGAAGAACATATTTTATACGGTTGGTTTAGGGAACGTTTTGAGCATGTTTTTGAGCTTTATTCTTGGCTAAGGCAACCATACATGACTCACCTGTGTGCTTACATACATCACCAACAAGCATGTGAAGGGTTGGAGTCAAGAATCAATAGGAAATGAGAGCTTCATGAAGAAGTATCCAAAACCGCAGCAATCAGGCGTCATTCTGGGCCCATCTTCATCAGTTCTGGGCAGCCGTCTTTTTTTAGCTTTTGGAGCTGATTTTTTGAGGATATTTTCCTTAGAATTTCTATTTTATTACCTTAGCTTCCTTTTTGCAGTAGGACATTTTCGTTTCTCAGAATCCCTCAATCATTGCACCTAGGTACTGGAAACTGGCCAGATTTTTTTAATAGTTTAAGATTGCTTTTGTTACCTAAGCAAAACATCACCAAATGACGTGAATTTTTGGTATGTTACTGCTTTATATGTTAGGTTTGTAATGCAAGAAGTTTCATTAGACTTTGTTGAATGAATTAAGAGTTATACTCATTTCTTTGAGCTGTGCGCTTAGAGTAAAAACGGGACAGTTTGTCCTAATTCAAGTCTTTGAGTTAATTAGCTAACTAACGTAGATTAGTTACTAATTTAACAAAGCAAGGTTGCACCAAGAGTTCTTCTTTGACATTGGTGGCCTAGTTTGGTGGTTCTAAGGCTAGTGAAAGTGGTGGTTGTTGGTACGGTTCCAACAAGGCTTGAAGCAAAACTGATTCTTTGGTTCTTAACCAACGAATGCTCTTGCTTAGGAAATGCTTTATGCATCAAAAGGTTTTCATACACCACAAATCGCCTAAGAGACTATGACGGTTTTACCCATTGATATGAAATAAGTTTAATCCAAGGGATTCATATGATTGAAATATATCTAATAGCTATTCAAGGAGTCAAAAATATTTTGTAATTAAGGACAAAAAATGATTTGAAAGGTGTTCATACACCACATATCCCCTAAGAGACTATGTTGGTTTTACCCTTTGATTTGAATTGAGGTGGATCCAAGGACTTCATATGCTTTAAAAAGATCTAATACCTATTCAAGGACTTACAAATATTTGGTAATTATTCCCAACAAATTGATTTGAAAGGTGTTAATTCACCATAAATAGCTTAAGAGACTATGACGGTTTTACCCTTTAATTTGAATTGAATTTCATCCAAGGGCTTCATATGCTTTAAACATTTCCAATACCTATTCAAGGACTTAAAAATATTTGGAAATTATTAACAAGCAAAATAATTTGAAAGGTGTTCATACACCACAAATCCCCTAAGAGACTATGACGGATTTACCCATTGATATGAATTTAGGTTGATCCAAGGACTTCATATGATTGAATTATATCTAATACCGATTCAAAGAGTCAAGAACATTTTGTAATTAAGCACCACAAATGATTTGAAAGATGTTCATAGACCACAAATCGCCTAAGAGACTATGACTGTTTTACCCTTTGATTTGAATTGAGTTTGATCCAAGGGCTTCATATGCTTTAAATACATCTAATACCTATTCAAGGAATCAAATATATTTGGTAATTATTCACAACAAAATGATTTGAACGGTTTTCATACACCAAAAATCGCCTAAGGGACTATAACGGTTTTATCCTTTAATATGAAATAAGTTCAATCCAAGGGCTTCATAAGATTGAAATATATCTAATACCTATTCAAGGATTACAAAATATTTGGTAATTAACCAAAAAAAATGATTTGAAAGGTGTTCATACACCACAAATCCCCTAAGAGACTATGACGGTTTTACCCTTTAATTTGAATTGAGTTTGATCCAAAGGCTTCATATGCTTTAAATATATCTATTATCTATTCAAGGACTCAAAATTATTTCGTAATTGTTCACAACAATATGATTTGAAAGGTGTTCATACACCACAAATCGCCTTAGAGACTATGACGGTTTTACCCTTTGATTTGAATTGAGTTAGATCCAAGGGATTCATATGCTTTAAATATATCTAATACCTATTCAAGGACTCAAAATTTTCTGGTAATTATTCACAACAAAATGATTTTAAAGGTGTTCATAAACCACAAATCGCCTAATAGACTATGACGGTTTTACCCTTTGATATGAAATTAGTTTGATCCAAGGGCTTCATAAGATTGAAATATATCTAATAACTATTCAAGGAGTCAAAAAAGATTTGGTAATTAAGCACAAAAAATGATTTGAAAGGTGTTCATACACCACAAATCGCCTAAGAGACTATGACGATTTTACCCTTTAATCTGAATTGAGTTAGATCCAAGCGATTGATATGCTTTAAACATATCTAATACCTATTAAAGGACTCAAAAATATTTGGTAATTATTCACAACAAACTGATTTGAAAGGTGTTCATACACCACAAATCGCCTAAGAGACTATGACAGTTTTACCCTTTGATTTGGAATAAGTTTAATCCAAGGGCTCCATATGATTGAAATATACCTAATACAATTTCAAGGAGTGAAAATTATTATGTAACTAACCAGCAAAAATGATTTGAAAGATGTTCATACACCAAAAAAATGCCTAAGAGACTATGATGGTTTTACCCTTTGATTACAATTGAGTTAGATCCAAGGGCTTCATATGATTCAAATATATCTAATACCTATTCAAGGAGTCAATAATATTTGGTAATTAAGCACAAAAAATGATTTGAAAGGTGTTCATACACCACAAATCCCCTAAGAGACTATGACGGTTTTACCCTTTGATTTGAATTTACGTTGATCCAAGGACTTCATATGATTAAAATATATCTAATACCGATTCAAGAAGTTAAAATTATTTGGTAATTAAGCACCACAAATGATTTGAAAGGTGTTCATACACCACAAATCGCCTAAGAGACTATGACGGTTTTACCCTTTGATTTGAACTGAGTTTGATCCAAGGGCTTCATATGCTTTAAATATATCTAATGTCTATTCAAGGACTCAAAAATATTTGGTAATTATTCACAACAAAATGATTTGAAAGGTTTTCATACACCACAAATCGCCTAAGAGACTATGACGGTTTTATCCTTTGATATGAAATAAGTTTAATCCAAGGGCTTCATATGATTGATATATATCTAATACCTATTAAAGGAGTCAAAAATATTTGGTAATTAACCAAAAAAAACTATTTGAAAGGTGTTCATACACCACAAATCGCCTAGGAGCCTAAAACAGTTTTACACTTTGATTAAATTGAGTTTGATCCAAGGGCTTCATATGCTTTAAATATATATAATACATATTGAAGGAGTCAGAATTATTTTGTAAATATTCACAATAAAAAAATTTGAAAGGTGTTCATACACCACAAATCTCCTACGAGACTATGACGGGTTTACCCTTTAATATGAATTGAGTTTGATCCAAGGGCTTCTTCATATGCTTCATATATATCTAATACCTATTCAAGGACTCAAAATTTTCTGGTAATTATTCACAAAAAATGATTTCAAAGGTGTTCATACACCACAAATCCCCCAAGAGACTTTGACGGATCTACCCATTGATATGAATTCAGGTTTATCCAAGGAATTCAAATGATTGAAATATATCTAATACCGATTCAAGGAGTCAAAAAATTTTGGTAATTAAGCACCACAAATGATTTGAAAGATGTTCATACACCACAAATCGCCTAAGGGACTTTGACGGTTTTACCCTTTGATTTGAATTGAGTTTGATCCAACGGCTTCATATGCTTTAAATATATCTAATACCTATTCAAGGAATAAAAAATATTTGGTACTTATTAACAACAAAATGATTTGAAAGGTTTTCATAAACCACAAATTGCCTAAGAGACTATGACGGTTTTATCCTTTAATATGAAATAAGTTTAATACAAGGGATTCATAAGATTGAAATATATCTAATACCTATTCAAGTAGTCAAAAATATTTGGTAATTAACCAAAAAAAAAAAGATTTGAAAGGTGTTGATACACCACAAATCCCCTAAGAGACTATGACGGTTTTACCCTTTGATTTGTATTGAGTTGTATCCAAGGGCTTCATATGCTTTAAATAGATCTAATACCTATTCAAGGACTCAAAATGTTTTGATAAATATTCAAAACAAAATGATTAGAAAGGTGTTCATACACCACAAATCGCCTAAGAGACTACGATAGTTTTACACTTTGATTAAATTGAGTTAGAACTAAGGGCTTCATATGCTTTAAATATATCTAATACATATTCAAGGAGTCAGAATTATTTTGTAAATATTCACAATAAAAAATTTCGAAAGGTGGTCATACACCACAAATGGCCTAAAAGACTATGACAGTTTTACCCTTCAATTTGAATTGAGTTTGATCTGAGGGCTTCATATGCTTTAAATATATCTAATACCTATTCAAGGACTCAAAAATATTTTGTAATTATTCATAACAAAATGATTTGAAAGGTGTTCATACACAACAAATCCCCCTAAGAGACAATGACGGTTTTACCCTTTGATTTGAATTTAGGTTGATCCAAGGACTTCATATGATTGAAATATATCTAATACCGATTCAAGAATTTAAAATTATTTGGTAATTAAGCACCACAAATGATTTGAAAGGTGTTCATACACCACAAATCGCCTAAGAGACTATGACGGTTTTACCCTTTGATTTGAACTGAGTTTGATCCAAGGGCTTCATATGCTTTAAATATATCTAATTTCTATTCAAGGACTCAAAAATATTTGGTAATTATACACAACAATACGATTTTAAAGGTTTTCATACACCACAAATCGCCTAAGAGACTATGACGGTTTTATCCTTTGATATGAAATAAGTTTAATCCAAGGGCTTCATATGATTGATATATATCTAATACCTATTAAAGGAGTAATAAATATTTGGTAATTAA
This sequence comes from Patellifolia procumbens, assembly GCA_947645195.1. NCBI lineage: Eukaryota > Viridiplantae > Streptophyta > Magnoliopsida > Caryophyllales > Amaranthaceae > Patellifolia > Patellifolia procumbens. The sequence continues at coordinate 52,854 of CANSGD010001122.1, forward strand.
CCAAAAAAACTATTTGAAAGGTGTTCATACACCACAAATCGCCTAGGAGCCTATGACGGTTTTACACTTCGATTAAATTGAGTTTAATCCAAGGGCTTCATATGCTTTAAATATATATAATACATATTGAAGGAGTCAGAATTATTTTGTAAATATTCACAATAAAAAAATTTGAAAGGTGTTCATACACCACAAATCTCCTACGAGACTATGACGGGTTTACCCTTTAATATGAATTGAGTTTGATCCAAGGGCTTCTTCATATGCTTTATATATATCTAATACCTATTCAAGGACTCAAAATTTTCTGGTAATTATTCACAAAAAATGATTTCAAAGGTGTTCATACACCATAAATCCCCTAAGAGACTTTGACGGATTTACCCATTGATATGAATTCAGGTTTATCCAAGGAATTCAAATGATTGAAATATATCTAATACCGATTCAAGGAGTCAAAAACTTTTGGTAATTAAGCACCACAAATGATTTGAAAGATGTTCATACACCACAAATCGCCTAAGGGACTTTGACGGTTTTACCCTTTGATTTGAATTGAGTTTGATCCAAGGGCTTCATATGCTTTAAATATATCTAATACCTATTCAAGGAATAAAAAATATTTGGTAATTATTCACAACAAAATGATTTGAAAGGTTTTCATAAACCACAAATTGCCTAAGAGACTATAAAGGTTTTATCCTTTAATATGAAATAAGTTTAATACAAGGGATTCATAAGATTGAAATATATCTAATACCTATTCAAGTAGTCAAAAATATTTGGTAATTAACCAAAAAAAAAACAGATTTGAAAGGTGTTGATACACCACAAATCCCCTAAGAGACTATGACGGTTTTACCCTTTGATTTGTATTGAGTTGTATCCAAGGGCTTCATATGCTTTAAATACTATTCAAGGACTCAAAATGTTTTGATAAATATTCAAAACAAAATGATTAGAAAGGTGTTCATACACCACAAATCGCCTAAGAGACTACGATAGTTTTACACTTTGATTAAATTGAGTTAGATCCAAGGGCTTCATATGCTTTAAATATATCTAATACATATTCAAGGAGTCAGAATTATTTTGTAAATATTCACAACAAAAAATTTCGAAAGGTGGTCATACACTACAAATGGCCTAAAAGACTATGACAGTTTTACCCATTAATTTGAATTGAGTTTGATCCAAGGGCTTCATATGCTTTAAATATATCTAATACCTATTCAAGGACTCAAAAATATTTGGTAATTATTCATAACAAAATGATTTGAAAGGTGTTCATACACAACAAATCCCCTAAGAGACAATGACGGTTTTACCCTTTGATTTGAATTTAGGTTGATCCAAGGACTTCATATGATTGAAATATATCTAATACCGATTCAAGAATTTAAAATTATTTGGTAATTAAGCACCACAAATGATTTGAAAGGTGTTCATACACCACAAATCGCCTAAGAGACTATGACGGTTTTACCCTTTGATTTGAACTGAGTTTGATCCAAGGGCTTCATATGCTTTAAATATATCTAATTTCTATTCAAGGACTCAAAAATATTTGGTAATTATACACAACAAAACGATTTTAAAGGTTTTCATACACCACAAATCGCCTAAGAGACTATGACGGTTTTATCCTTTGATATGAAATAAGTTTAATCCAAGGGCTTCATATGATTGATATATATCTAATACCTATTAAAGGATTCAAAAATATTTGGTAATTAACCAGAAAAAACTATTTGAAAGGTGTTCATACACCACAAATCGCCTAGGAGCCTATGACGCTTTCACACTTTGATTAAATTGAGTTTGATCCAAGGGCTTCATATGCTTTAAATATATATAATACATATTGAAGGAGTCAGAATTATTTTGTAAATATCCACAATAAAAAAATTTGAAAGGTGTTCATACACCACAACTCTCCTACGAGACTATGACGGGTTTACCCTTTAATTTGAATTGAGTTTGATCCAAGGGCTTCTTCATATGCTTTATATATATCTAATACCTATTCAATGACTCAAAATTTTCTGGTAATTATTCACAAAAAAATGATTTCAAAGGTGTTCATACACCACAAATCCCCTAAGAGACTTTGACGGATTTACCCATTGATATGAATTCAGGTTGATCCAAGTACTTCAAATGATTGAAATATATCTAATACCGATTCAAGGAGTCAAAAACTTTTGGTAATTAAGCACCACAAATGATTTGAAAGATGTTCATACACCACAAATCGCCTAAGGGACTTTGACGGTTTTACCCTTTGATTTCAATTGAGTTTGATCCAAGGGCTTCATATGCTTTAAATATATCTAATACCTATTCAAGGAATCAAAAATATTTGGTAATTATTCACAACAAAATGATTTGAAAGGTTTTCATAAACCACAAATTGCCTAAGAGACTATGACGGTTTTATCCTTTAATATGAAATAAGTTTAATACAAGGGATTCATAAGATTGAAATATATCTAATACCTATTCAAGTAGTCAAAAATATTTGGTAATTAACCAAAAAAAAAAGATTTGAAAGGTGTTGATACACCACAAATCCTCTAAGAGACTATGACGGTTTTACACTTTGATTTGTATTGAGTTGTATCCAAGGGCTTCATATGCTTTAAATAGATCTAATACCTATTCAAGGACTCAAAATGTTTTGATAAATATTCAAGACAAAATGATTAGAAAGGTATTCATACACCACAAATCGCCTAAGAGACTACGATAGTTTTACACTTTGATTAAATTGAGTTAGATCCAAGGGCTTCATATGCTTTAAATATATCTAATACATATTCAAGGAGTCAGAATTATTTTGTAAATATTCACAATAAAAAATTTCGAAAGGTGGTCATACACCACAAATGGCCTAAAAGACTATGACAGTTTTACCCTTTAATTTGAATTGAGTTTTATCCAAGGGCTTCATATGCTTTAAATATATCTAATACCTATTCAAGGACTAAAAAATATTTGGTAATTATTCATAACAAAATGATTTGAAAGGTGTTCATACACAACAAATCCCCTAAGAGACAATGACGGTTTTACCCTTTGATTTGAATTTAGGTTGATCCAAGGACTTCATATGATTGAAATATATCTAATACCGATTCAAGAATTTAAAATTATTTGGTAATTAAGCACCACAAATGATTTGAAAGGTGTTCATACACCACAAATCGCCTAAGAGACTATGACGGTTTTACCCTTTGATTTGAACTGAGTTTGATCCAAGGGCTTCATACGCTTTAAGTATATCTAATTTCTATTCAAGGACTCAAAAATATTTGGTAATTATACACAACAAAACGATTTTAAAGGTTTTCATACACCACAAATCGCTTAAGAGACTATGACGGTTTTATCCTTTGATATGAAATAAGTTTAATCCAAGGGCTTCATATGGTTTAAATATATCTAATACCTATTAAAGGAGTCAAAAATATTTGGTAATTAACCAAAAAAAACTATTTGAAAGGTGTTCATACACCACAAATCGCCTAGGAGCCTATGACGCTTTTACACTTTGATTAAATTGAGTTTGATCCAAGCGCTTCATATGCTTTAAATATATATAATACATATTGAAGGAGTCAGAATTATTTTGTAAATATTCACAATAAAAAAATTTGAAAGGTGTTCATACACCACAAATCTCCTACGAGACTATGACGGGTTTACCCTTTAATATGAATTGAGTTTGATCCAAGGGCTTCTTCATATGCTTTATATATATCTAATACCTATTCAAGGACTCAAAATTTTCTGGTAATTATTCACAAAAAAATGATTTCAAAGGTGTTCATACACCACAAATCCCCTAAGAGACTTTGACGGATTTACCCATTGATATGAATCCAGGTTGATCCAAGGACTTCAAATGATTGAAATATATCTAATACCGATTCAAGGAGTCAAAAACTTTTGGTAATTAAGCACCACAAATGATTTGAAAGATGTTCATACACCACAAATCGCCTAAGGGACTATGACGGTTTTACCCTTTGATTTGAATTGAGTTTGATCCAAGGGCTTCATATGCTTTAAATATATCTAATACCTATTCAAGGAATCAAAAATATTTGGTAATTATTCACAACAAAATGATTTGAAAGGTTTTCATAAACCACAAAATGCCTAAGAGACTATGACGATTTTATCCTTTAATATGAAATAAGTTTAATACAAGGGATTCATAAGATTTAAATATATCTAATACCTATTCAAGGAGTCAAAAATATTTGGTAATTAACCAAAAAAAAGATTTGAAAGGTGTTGATACACCACAAATCCCCTAAGAGACTATCACGGTTTTACCCTTTGATTTGTATTGAGTTGTATCCAAGGGCTTCATATGCTTTAAATAGATCTGATACCAATTCAAGGACTCAAAATGTTTTGATAAATATTCAAGACAAAATGATTAGAAAGGTGTTCATACACCACAAATCGCCTAAGAGACTACGATAGTTTTACACTTTGATTAAATTGAGTTTGATCCAAGGGCTTCATATGCTTTAAATATATCTAATACATATTCAAGGAGTCAGAATTATTTTGTAAATATTCACAATAAAAAATTTCGAAAGGTGGTCATACACCACAAATCGCCTAAAAGTCTATGACAGTTTTACCCTTTAATTTGAATTGAGTTTGATCCAAGGGCTTCATATGCTTTAAATATATCTAATACCTAATCAAGGACTCAAAAATATTTGGTAATTATTCATAATAAAATGATTTGAAAGGTGTTCATACACCACAAATCGCCTTAGAGACTATGACGATTTTACCCTTTGATTTGAATTGAGTTATATCCAAGGGCTTCATATTCTTTAAATATATCTAATACCTATTCAAGGACTCAAAAATATTTTGTAGTTATTTTCAACAAAATGATTTAAAAGGTGTTCATACACCACAAATCGCCTAAGAGACTATGACGGTTTTACCCTTTCATTTGAATTTAGGTTGATCCAAGGACTTCATATGATTGAAATATATCTAATACCGATTCAAGCAGTTAAAAACATTTTGTAATTAAGCACCACAAATGATTTGAATTGTGTTCATACACCACAAATCGCCTAAGAGACTATGACGGTTTTATCCATTGATTTGAATTGAGTTTGATCCAAGGGCTTCATATGCTTTAAATATATCTAATACCTATTCAAGGAGTCAAAAATATTTGGTAATTATTCACAACAAAATGATTTGAAAGGTGTTCATACACCACAAATCGCCTAAGAGACTATGACGGTTTTACCCTTTGATTTGAACTGAGTTTGATCCAAGGGCTTCATATGCTTTAAATATATCTAATGTCTATTCAAGGACTCAAAAATATTTGGTAATTATTCACAACAAACTGATTTGAAAGGTTTTCATACACCACAAATCGCCTAAGAGACTATGACGGTTTTATCCTTTGATATGAAATAAGTTTAATCCAAGGGCTTCATATGGTTGAAATATATCTAATACCTATTAAAGGATTCAAAAATATTTGGTAATTAACCAAAAAAACTATTTGAAAGGTGTTCATACACCACAAATCGCCTAGGAGCCTATGACGGTTTTACACTTTGATTAAATTGAGTTTGATCGAAGGGCTTCATATGCTTTAAGTATATATAATACATATTGAAGGAGTAAGAATTATTTTGTAAATATTCACAATAAAAAAATTTGAAAGGTGTTCATACACTACAAATCTCCTACGAGACTATGACGGGTTTACCCTTTAATATGAATTGAGTTTGATCCAAGGGCTTCTTCATATGCTTTATATATATCTAATACCTATTCAAGGACTCAAAATTTTCTGGTAATTATTCACAAAAAAATGATTTCAAAGGTGTTCATACACCACAAATCCCCTAAGAGACTTTGACGGATTTACCCATTGATATGAATTCAGGTTGATCCAAGGACTTCAAATGATTGAAATATATCAAATACCGATTCAAGGAGTCAAAAACTTTTGGTAATTAAGCACCACAAATGATTTGAAAGATGTTCATACACCACAAATCGCCTAAGGGACTATGACGGTTTTACCCTTTGATTTGAATTGAGTTTGATCCAAGGGCTTCATATGCTTTAAATATATCTAATACCTATTCAAGGAATCAAAAATATTTGGTAATTATTCACAACAAAATGATTTGAAAGGTTTTCATAAACCACAAAATGCCTAAGAGACTATGACGATTTTATCCTTTAATATGAAATAAGTTTAATACAAGGGATTCATAAGATTTAAATATATCTAATACCTATTCAAGGAATCAAAAATATTTGGTAATTAACCAAAAAAAAAAAGATTTGAAAGGTGTTGATACACCACAAATCCCCTAAGAGACTATCACGGTTTTACCCTTTGATTTGTATTGAGTTGTATCCAAGGGCTTCATATGCTTTAAATAGATCTGATACCAATTCAAGGACTCAAAATGTTTTGATAAATATTCAAGACAAAATGATTAGAAAGGTGTTCATACACCACAAATCGCCTAAGAGACTACGATAGTTTTACACTTTGATTAAATTGAGTTTGATCCAAGGGCTTCATATGCTTTAAATATATCTAATACATATTCAAGGAGTCAGAATTATTTTGTAAATATTCACAAAAAAAAAATTCGAAAGGTGGTCATACACCACAAATCGCCTAAAAGTCTATGACAGTTTTACCCTTTAATTTGAATTGAGTTTGATCCAAGGGCTTCATATGCTTTAAATATATCTAATACCTAATCAAGGACTCAAAAATATTTGGTAATTATTCATAACAAAATGATTTGAAAGGTGTTCATACACCACAAATCGCCTTAGAGACTATGACGATTTTACCCTTTGATTTGAATTGAGTTATATCCAAGGGCTTCATATTCTTTAAATATATCTAATACCTATTCAAGGACTCAAATTTTTTTGGTAATTATTCACAATAAAATGATTTCAAAGGTTTTTATACACCACAAATCGCCTAATAGACTATGACGGTTTGACCCTTTGATATGAAATCAGTTTGATCCAAGGGCTGCATATGATTGAAATATATCTAATTGATATTAAAGGAGTAAAAAACTATTTGGTAATTAAGAACAAAAAATGATTTGAAAGGTGTTCATACACCACAAATCTCCTAAGAGACTATGACGGTTTTACCCATTAATCTGAATTGAGTTTGATCTAAGGGCTTGATATGGTTTAAATATATCTAATACCTATTCAAGGACTCAAAAATAATTGGTAATTATTTTTAACCAAATGATTTGAAAGGTGTTCATACACCACAAATTGCCTAATAGACTAAGACAGCTTTACCCTTTGATTTAAATTGAGTTTGACTTAAGAGCTTCATATGCTTTAAATATATCTGATACTTATTTAAGGATTCATAAATATTTTATATATATTCACAACAAAATGATTTGCAAGTTTTTCATAGACCACAAATCCCCTAAGAGACTATGACAGCTTTACCCTTTGATTTGTATTGAGTTATATCCAAGGGCTTCATATGCTTTAAATAGATCTAATACCTATTCAAGGACTCAAAAAAATTTGGTAAATATTCACAACAAAATGATTTGAAAGGTGTTGATACACCACAAATCGCCTAACAGACTATGACGATTTTACACTTTGATTAAATTGAGTTTGATCCAAGGGCTTCATATGCTTTAAATAAATCTAATACATACTCAAGGAGTCGGAATTATTTTGTAAATATGCACAATAAATTTTTTTGAAAGGTGTTCATACACAACAAATCGCCTAAGAGAATATAACGGTTTTACCCTTTAATTTGAATTGAGTTTGATCCAAGGGCTTCATATGCTTTAAATATATCTAATACCTATTCAAGGACTCAAAAATATTTTGTAGTTATTTTCAACAAAATGATTTAAAAGGTGTTCATACACCACAAATCGCCTAAGAGACTATGACGGTTTTACCCTTTCATTTGAATTTAGGTTGATCCAAGGACTTCATATGATTGAAATATATCTAATACCGATTCAAGCAGTTAAAAACATTTTGTAATTAAGCACCACAAATGATTTGAATTGTGTTCATACACCACAAATCGCCTAAGAGACTATGACGGTTTTATCCATTGATTTGAATTGAGTTTGATCCAAGGGCTTCATATGCTTTAAATATATCTAATACCTATTCAAGGAGTCAAAAATATTTGGTAATTATTCACACCAAAATGATTTGAAAGGTGTTCATACACCACAAATCGCCTAAGAGACTATGACGGTTTTATCCATTGATTTGAATTGAGTTTGATCCAAGGGCTTCATATGCTTTAAATATATCTAATACATATTCAAGGACTCAAAAATATTTGGTAATTATACACAATAAAATGATTTGAAAGGTTTTCATACGCCACAAATCGCCTAAGAGACTATGACGGTTTTATCCTTTGATATGAAATAATTTTAATCCAAGGCCTTCATATGATTGAAATATATCTAATACCTATTAAAGGATTCAAAAATATTTGGTAATTAACCAAAAAAAAATGATTTGAAAGGTGTTCATACACCACAAATCGCCTAAGAGACTATGACAGTTTTACAATTTGATTAAATTGAGTTTGATCCAAGGGCTTCATATGCTTTAAATATATCTAATACATATTCAAGGAGTCAGAATTATTTTGTAAATATTCACAATAAAAATGTTTGAAAGGTGTTCATACACCACAAATCGCCTAGGAGACTATGACGGTTTTACCCTTGAATTGAGTTTGATCCAAGGGCTTCATATGCTTTAAATATATCTAATCCCTATTCAAGGACTCAAAAATATTTGGTAATTATTCACAGCAAAATGATTTGAAAGGTGTTCATACACCACAAATCGCCTAAGAGACTATGACTGTTTTACCCTTTGATTTGAATTGAGTTAGATCTAAGGGCTTCATATAATTTAGACATATCTAATACCTATTCAAGGACTCAAAAATATTTGGTAATTATTCGCAACAAACTAATTTGAAAGGTGTTCATACACCACAAATCGCCTAAGAAACAATGACGGTTTTACCCTTTGATTTGAAATAAGTTTAATCCAAGGGCTTCATATGATTGAAATATACCTAATACCAATTCAAGGAGTGAAAATTATTTGGTTACTAACCACAAAAAATGATTTGAAAGTTGTTCATACACTAATAAGAGACTATGATAGTTTTACCCTTTGATTTGAATTGAGTTGGATCCAAGGGCTTCATATGATTTAAATATATCTAATACCTATTCATGGACTCAAATTATTTTGTTAATATTTCACAACAAAGTGATTTGAAAGCTTTTCATACACCACAAATCACCTAAGAGACTATGACGGTTTTACCCTTTGATATGAAATAAGTTTGATCCAAGGGGTTCATATGATTGAAATATATCTAATACCTATTTAAGGAGTCAATAATATTTGGTAATTAAGCACAAAAAATGATTTGAAAGGTGTTCATACACCACAAATCCCCTAAGAGACTATGACAGTTTTACCCTTTAATTTAAATTTAGGTTTATCCAAGGACTTCATATGATTGAAATATATCTAATACTAATTCAAATAGTTAAAAACATTTGGTAATTAAGCTCCACAAATGATTTGAAAGGTGTTCATACACCACAACTCGCCTAAGAGACTATGACGGTTTTACAATTTGATTTGAATTGAGTTTGATCCAAGAGCTTCATATGCTTTAAATATATCTAATACCTATTCAAGGACTCAAAAATATTTGGTAATTATTCACAACAAAATGATTTGAAAGGTGTTCATACACCACAAATCGCCTAAGAGCCTATAACGGTTGTACACTTTGATTAAATTTAGTTTGATCCAAGGGCTTCATATGCTTTAAATATATATAATACATATTCAAGGAGTCAAAATTATTTTGTAAATATTCACAATAAAAATTTTTGAAAGGTGTTCGTAGACCACAAATCGCTTAAGAGACTATGACGGTTTTACCCTTTAATTTGCATTGAGTTTGATCCAAGGGATTCATATACTTTAAATATATATAATACCTATTCAAGGACTCAAAAATATTTGGTAATTAATTACAACAAAATGATTTGAAAGGTGTTCATACACTACAAACGCCTAAGAGACTATGACGGTTTTACCCTTTGATTTGAATTGAGTTAGATCCAAGGGCTTCATATGCTTTAAATATATTTAATACCTATTCAAGGACTCAAAAGTTTTTGGTAATTATTCACAACAATGATTTCAATGGTTTTCATACACCACAAATCGCCTAAGAGACTATGACGGTTTTACCCTTTGATATGAAATAAGTTTAATCCAAGGGCTTCATAAGATTGAAATATATCTAATAGCTATTCAATAAGACAAAAATATTTGGTAATTAAGCACAAAAAAAGATTTGAAATGTGTTCATAAACCACATATCCCCTAAGAGACTATGATGGTTTTACCCTTTGATTTGAATTGAGGTGGATCCAAGGACTTCATATTCTTTAAAAATATCTAATACCTATTCAAGGACTCAAAAATATTTGGTAATTATTCCCAACAAATTGATTTGAAAGGTGTTCATTCACCACAAATCTTCTAAGAGACTATGATGGTTTTACCCTTTAATTTTAATTGAGTTTGATCCAAGGGATTCATATGATTTAAATATTTATAATACCTATTCAAGCACTCAAAAATATTTGGTAATTATTAACAACCAAAATAATTTGAAAGGTGTTCATACACCACAAATCCCCTAAGAGACTATGACGGATTTACCCATTGATATGAATTTAGGTTGATCCAAGGACTTCATATGATTGAAATATAACTAATACCAACTCAAGTAGTCAAAAACATTTGGTAATTAAGCACCACAAATGATTTGAAAGATGTTCATACACCACAAATTGCCTAAAAGACCATGACGGTTTTACCCTTTGATTTGAATTGAGTTTGATCCAAGGGCTTCATATGCTTTAAATATATCTAATTCCTATTCTAGGAATCAAAAATATTTGGTCATTATTCACAACAAAATGATTTGAAAGGTTTTCATACACCACAAATCGCCTAAGAGACTACGATAGTTTTACACTTTGATTAAATTGAGTTTGATCCAAGGGCTTCATATGCTTTAAATATATCTAATACATATTCAAGGACTCAAAAATAGTTGGTAATTATTGATCAACTCAAAGAGAGTCCAAGATTTTGAGCAACTCAAAGAGGGCTATCAACATGATCATATTTTGCAAGTGAGTTAGAGAGTCCACCGAAGGAGTTTGTGCAGCAAGATGGTTACCTCTTCAAGGGTAACAAGTTGTGTGTCCCAAAGAGTGGTGTGAGGGAGTTGTTGGTGAGGGAAGTGCATAGTGGTGGTTTGGCGGGTCACTTTGGCATCCAAAAGACTCTTGATATTCTTGGTGAGCATTTCTATTGGCCAAGAATGATCAAAGATGTGACTTTGGTGTTGGAGAGATGTGCTACTTGTCAAAAAGCAAAGGGTCACTTCACCAAAGGTCTCTACACTCCTCTTGCAGTTCCAGATGCCCCATGGGAGAGTGTTAGCATGGACTTCATTTTAGGATTACCAAGAACTCAAAGGGAACGGGATAGCATCATGGTTGTTGTAGATAGATTCTCTAAAATGGCTCACTTCATAGCTTGTAATAAAACTGATGATCCTGTAAAAGTGGCGGAAATGTACTTCAAGGAAGTTGTCAAACTTCATAGCATTCCTCGAAGTATAGTTTCGGATAGGGACTCCAAGTTTCTTAGTCACTTTCGGAGGACCCTATGGAAGCTTGTTGGTACCAAGTTGCTATTTAGCACCTCCCATCATCCCCAAACTGATGGGCAAACGGAGGTGACAAATAGAACTTTGGGTACATTGTTGAGAGGACTTGTAAGCAAAACGCAAAAAGATTGGGACATGAAACTAGCCCATGCGGAGTTTGCTTACAATCGAGCTCATTCCTTAACTACTTCTCGCTCCCCATTTGAAGTAGTTTATGAAGTGAATCCCTTTGTGCCTATTGATCTTATTCCTATGGTTAAAGGGGATATTATGGAGAAAGATGCTAAAAAGAGGGTGGAAGCCTTTCAACAAACCTGTGAGCAAGTGAAGAAAAGAATTGAGGAGATGAATAAGAAATACCAAGAGAGAGCAAACAAACGACGAAAACAACCCATCTTTCACCCCGGGGATTTGGTTTGGCTTCATTTGAGGTGTAACAGCCCAAACCTCCACTAAACCCTAATCAACATAATTAATCACAACGGAAGCGTCATCAAGATAAGATTTGGACTATTACCATGACATTCTCAATATATAAGAAAGAGAATATCGAAATACCTTAAAATATAACTTTAACTACATCCTTAATACTTACAAAGTTGTCCTTACAGTAGCCCTTATCTTACATCCACAAAAACAAGATTAAGGTTCCATAGTCTATCACTTGCTTAACTATGTAAACATATAAATATAAGTCATTACTTAATTTACAATACATAAAGTCTATTACAAAGCAACCCCTTCCTTATATATCCTCGTACCAACCTGCATCAAAATTAGACTCTGCCACCCACCCTGTGACAGGCCACAGAAATGACAAAACAATCAGCAAAGCTGAGTACACACTGTATAATAGAAAATACAAGTTTAGGTGTATTTTGAAAGCTAACATATAACACGTAGTTATAATAGCAAGCAGTCACATTCAACTAAATTATTATAATTTCATAAAAATCGAATCGTTTGGCATGAACGCGAATGGAGAGGGGTACTGCGTACCGGCTGTCTCCAAACTTTTGAGGGTTGTCACCCCACCTTTTATGTTCATCTTGCAAGACTTAACCTGGACATGTCCTTCAACGTCCGGATTTCGCCCCTTCTGATTGGGTAACAGCTAGGGACTACCCGCCCTAACCCGGGTGCTTGTTCACGCCTTACTTTCATATTTGTAATTCAAGATATTTAATAATTTATACTTTAATACTCAATACTCATAATCCTTATCAATTCATCCTTAACTCACAGATTCCTTATCAACTCCCTACAATTACTCTCGTTATAGTAGTTAAGAAACAAAGAGTTTTTATATTTGAATTTAGTCTTTAAAGTAGTAACTTTGATTGAACTTAACCAGTTATGCCTTAGAGACTTGATTAACACTTAAACATATAATTCCATCAAGAGTATACCTATTATCGATCACTACACAAGTCCATGTACTCAACATATCCCAATTAGAAGCATAATCATGATAATTCGGTAAATAAGCGTTGTTTAGATCACCTAGAACAACTCTAATGAACCTTAGCATGTTATGTCCATGTTATATATTCAACATACACATAATAAGACACACATCATAGGTAAATTCATTTCATAAACATACTTCACACTAGAAAGAAACAATCATCTAACTATGAGTATGGAATTTTCTAGGTTAAAACCAAACTAGGTGTGTACCTTCACTCAAGAGGCTTTATTCAATGGAAATTCTTAATCCAATTGTTTCACTACTCCTACAGCTTCCCCTGAATCAGTATAATGCTAAGAATTAGCCCAAACAAGCTTCTAGATATGAAAAACTAAGCTTAAACACAAGAGGTGTAATCTGTTGAACTTACAGCAACTTATATGATCTTTAAGCAAGGTTTTCTATATGATTTTAAGGTCTTATGATTGAAATCAAATCTTGAACTACTTGGTATGGATGTCCAAAAGTGCTATATTTAAATAAAAGTAGGCATCCAAGAGGAAGAAAGAAGAGAAAAGAGGCAAAAACCCAGAACATGTATATATAGCCTGTTCTGGCGGTACCCAAGGGGGAGGGAAAAGGGTTCTGGGCAAGGTCGGTTTCTGGGTATTTCTGGTAGGTTCTTGCTTTTGGTGGTAGCTTGAGGTGTTGGCTTTCATGCACCCAAAGGGTTTTAAGAGATCTACACCCAAGTATCTGTTAAGCAGCCTTCTTTGAGCAAAGGTCTGAGCTGTACTTTCAGCTGGCCAGTTTTTACATAGTGAGCAATATACCTTAGTGAGCCACGTAATTCTTGGGTATAAATGACCATTTTAACCTTAAGACATCCCAATAATGTCATATATCAAGTTTAGATAGGTTATAAGCTTGGATTCAACCCCGAAAGACTCTTTAACTGGAAGTTCATTGCTACCCGATAAAACGATCTCCATACGATTTTCACAATCTTAATGAATAAGGTTCTTAAGGACCTTCTAACCTATTTATTGGTTTCCAAAACCTTCCTAACCAATAAGAATGATAGATCTTACCCACTTTTGTCCTCATATGGTGTTGGAGAGTATTCTAATCTACTTTATGCACTAAAACCCATTGGAACTTAACATAACTGATAGTTCCAAGTAACTATCTTTCATCTAATACCTTAGAGTCCTATAATCCTATATGAATGAATCATATAACTCATATAAAACATATAAGTTAACCAATTAAGCATAGTATAGTAAGAAATACTTAGTTAGACTACTATCTAGTTACTTTAATATCATTTCAAGCTTAACACACAATCAGGGTTTAAGGTTAGGGTTTTCTTAGGGCTATTACACTCTACCCCTCTTAAAATAAGTTTCGTCCTCGAAACTTGAAATATTTACCTTATTGAAATAGTTGTGGATATCGATCCCGCATATCGGATTCTTTCTCCCATGGTGCTTCTTCTTCTCCATGGTTAGACCACAACACTTTTACTAGTGGAATTATTTTCTGTCTGAGTACTTTTTCTCGATGATCCAATATCTGTAATGGCTTTTCTTCATATGCAAGTGTCTCATCTATCCTCAATGGTTCATAGGATAGCACATGGGATGGGTCATAAATATATTTCCTCAATTGAGACACATGAAACACATTATGTACTTTAGCCAATTCCAGAGCAAGTTCATATGCTACTTCGCCAACCCTACTCAAGATCTCATATGGACCAATATACTTCGGACTTAGTTTCCCTTTTACTCCGAATCTTTTTACTCCCCGTGTAGGTGAAATCTTGAGAAATACTTTATCTCCAACTTTAAATTCTAGCTTCCTTCTTCTTAAATCAGCATACTTCTTTTGACGATCCTGTGCCGTTTTCATCTTTTCCTGAATCATCTTAACATGCTCCATTGTTTCTTGAATTAATTCAGGTCCATTTGGTACTTGACAATTCAAGTCATCCCAGCATATAGGCATACCACAGCTTCGACCGTATAATGCTTTAGAAGGAGCCATTCCAATGCTTGAATGATGGCTGTTATTATATGAAAATTCAATTAGTGCTAAGTGATCCTCCCATGATCCTTGGAGCTCCATTACACAAGCTCGTAGCATGTCTTCTAGTGTTTGAATTGTTCTTTCCGTCTGTCCATCAGTAGACGGATGAAACGATGTGCTCATGTTCAGTCCTGTTCCGAATGCTTCTTGTAACTTCCCCCAAAAATGGGATAGAAATCGAGTGTCCCTGTCGGAAATGATAGTTCGCGGGGTACCGTGCAATCGTATGATCTCTCGAATATATGCATCTGCCATCTGTTTCATCGTCCAAGTAGCCTTCCTAGCCATAAATCTACTTGTCTTTGTCAGTCTGTCAACAATTACCCATATAGAGTCTTTAGATTTTCTTGAGCGGGGTAACCCTATGATAAAATCCATAGATACAGAATCCCACTTCCACTCTGGTATTGGCAATGGTTATAGCATCCCTGGCATTTTCCCTCGATCAAATTTGATTTTCTTACATGTCAAACACTTTGCGATAAATCTCGAGGCATCTCGTTTGAGTCCTTTCCACCAAAATATCTTCTTGAGATCCTTTACAAGCTTATCTCTTCCCGGGTGAATGGAATAAGAGCTATTATGGGCTTCCCCTAAAATTTTATCTTTCAACTCAGGGTCATTTGGAACACACCACCAATTGTGAATCATAACACTCCCATTTTCATGAAGGTGGAAATCAGTAGATTCCCCCTTTTCTATCTTACATCTTATTTCACTCAGGAATGGGTCATGCTGTTGTTTCTGTATAATTTCATCGAACAAAGTTGGTTGTATAGTCATCGCATTAAGAACACTCTGAGTCTCTCCTTTTTGTGTAATGGCTAGATCTAATCTCCTCATCTCCTCGTAAATTTCTTGTGGCACAGAAATGAGTTCAATCACCATTCTTCTAGGTATTCCACTTAGAGCATCAGCCACTCTATTGGCTTTTCCTGGATGATATTGGATGTCTATCTCATAGTCCTTGATCAACTCTAACACTTTCGCTGTCGCATATTCAATTCTTTCTGTGTAAAGATATACTTTAAACTCTTATGATCAGTAAAGATCTTACATGGAACACCATATAGATAATGTCTCCACAACTTCAAAGCAAATACAACGGCAGCTAACTCCAAATCATGCACAGGGTAGTTTCCCTCGTGAGGTCTTAATTGTCTAGAGGCATAAGCTATAACTTTCCCTCTTTGCATCAGTACACATCCTAACCCTTCCTTCGATGCGTCACTATATATCTCGTATTCCTCTTTATCAGTCGGCAGGGTTAACACTGGTGCACTAGTTAACTTTCGCTTCAACTATTGAAAAGCCTTCTCACATCTTTCTGACCATTGAAATTTCACATTTTTCCGTATCAGTGATGTAATAGGCAAGGAAATCCATGAAAAGTTATCCACAAACCTCCTATAGTACCCTGCTAAACCCATAAAACTTCATATTTCTGAAATGTTTGTTGGTGCCGGCCACTCCACAATTGCTTTTATCTTCTCAGGGTCAACCATCACTCCTTCTTTTGAAATTACATGCCCTAAAAATGACACTTCAGATAACCAAAAATTACACTTACTCAGCTTAGCATATAACTTCTTCTCCCTCAGTATACCTAATATTATCCGCAAATGATCCTCATGGTCTCTTTTATTCCTCGAATACACTAGTATATCATCAATAAAGACCACTACGAACTGATCTAGATAAGCTTTAAAATATCTCTGCATTAAATCCATAAATGCGGCTGGGGCATTCGTTAGCCCAAAAGGCATTACCACAAACTCATAATGGCCATATCTTGTTCTAAACGTCGTCTTAGAAATATCTTCATCAGCAATCCTCATTTGATGGTATCCTGACCCCAAATCTATTTTTGAGAAAACCTCAGCCCCGCTTAACTGGTCAAACTAATCATCTATTCTAGGGAGAGGATACGTATTCTTGACTGTAATTTTATTAATCTCTCTATAATCTATACACAGTCTCATTGTTCCATCTTTCTTCCTAACAAATAACACAGGGGCTCCCCATGGAGATACACTTGGTCAAATGTATCCTTTTTGCAACAATTCTTCTAATTGTCTCTTTAATTCAACCATCTCTGCAGGGGCCATAAGATATGGACTTCTGGAAATAGGTGTTGCTCCCAGTGCTAGGTCAATGTGAAAGTCTACTACACGCCTAGGAGGTAATCCAGGTAATTCTTCTGGAAATACATCTGGGAATTCTCTCACTATCGGAATATCCTCTACCTTTGAGGGACCTGCGGTTGTATCAATTACATGACACAAATAAGCATTACTCCCTCTTCTGACCTCCTTGGCAATCTTCATCATGGACACAAGCTTCACTTTGGGTTTCTTCACAACTCCTTGATACACGATTTTCTCACCGTGTGGGGTTTTTAACTGGATTGTTTGTGCTTCACAGTCAATTACAGCTTCATGTTTACTAAGCAAGTCCATTCCCAAAATTATATCATAATACCCTAAATCAAATTGTACTAAGTCAGCCATTAACTCAGTACTTGCCATACTTATGCAACATCCTTTATACAAATTCTCACACTTGACTCGCAAACCATCAGGAAGATCTATTGCTAAGTTTATTTTCGATTATTTTGGGGTTGGATTCACTCTTATAAGTAACAAAGGAGATATAAAGGAGTTGGATGCTCTAGAGTCAAAAAGAACATATGCAGGTACAGAATTCACATGGAAAGTTCCGGAGATTACATTACCTCCATCTTTAACAAGTTCGGCCTCCTCGTTTCCACTGGCATCTAGATTATCGTTTCCAGTAAGTTCAGGTTGTGCCTCTCCTTCAGTGCCCATGGCATACATCCTTCCAGCTACTCTCCCTAGATTCACAAACGATCCGCCTGGATTATTGCGATTAAAAGTTGGTCTCCCTTGATTTCCTTTTGTACTATTCGCCCCAAATATTCTAGGTCCAACTTGTTGTTTTGTATCCCCAAACGTCCTCACATTCTGCTTGGCCGATTCCGGACAATCCTTAGCAAGATGTCCAGGCTTTTTACACTGGTAACATATATTCCTTCCATCGCAAGTCTTTCCCAAATGTTCCCTCCAGCACTGGTAACATCTTCAATCTTTAGGTTGAGCACGCTGCTGAATATTTGTTGTACGTGAAACTGGTTGAACAAACTGTGGCTTTTTGTTTTTCTTTTCTTCCTCACTTCCAACATTCCTTCTCTTGCTTACTTCTTTTTCTTTCTCACTGATTCTCTCTTGCTCCAGGGCTCTATCATATAGCTCTTGAAAATTAATACAGTGTCCAACTCTCTTCTGATAAGTGAAATTCAATCCTTCAAAATATCGTGTCACCTTAAACTTTTCTGACTTCACTAAATCAGATGCGAATCAGGACAGCTCAACAAACTTCGTTGTGTACTCTACTATTGACATCTTACCTTGACGTAAGGTAAGGAACTCACACTCCTTCTTAGTCTGAAGTACTGGAGGATAAAACCTTTCTCGCAATTTCTCAAGAAACTTATCCCAGGTAAAGTCAGGTCGTTGAGCAATGTTTTTCACAGTCTTCCACCACATATCAGCTTGTCCATCTAAATAGAACGATGCTAACTTCACTCTCAGATTTGCTAGACAATTTACCATATCCAGGAGTTTATCCATGTAAGCGATCCAATCATCGAACTTGACAGGATCGGGTTCTCCATCGTAAGTCCTGGGATTGTGTGATACTAGCCTCTTGTAAAATTTTCCCTTGTCATCAACATCCTTATTTACATTGTTATTCTCTAAAAGATTCAACAGTCGATTATTCATATTCTCCAGTTAAGTAATTCTAGCCTCCATTTGGTGAACTGTGTCACCGTTTCTTGACGACGATGTACGACCTCGCGTTCCTACCATCCCTAATCAACATAATTAATCACAATGGAAGCGTCATCAAGATAAGATTTGGACTATTACCATGGCATTCTCAATATATAAGAAAGAGAATATCGAAATACCTTAAAACATAACTTTAACTACATCCTTAATACTTACAAAGTTGTCCTTACAGTAGCCCTTAGCTTACATCCACCAAAAAAAGATTAAGGTTCCATAGTCTATCACTTGCTTAGCTATGTAAACATATATATATAAGTCATTACTTAATTTACATTACATAAAGTCTATTACAAAGCAACCCCTTCCTTATATATCCTCGTACCAACCTGCATCAAAATTAGACTCTGCCACCCACCTAGTGACAGGACACAGAAATGACAAAACAATCAGCAAAGCTGAGTACACACTGTATAATAGAAAATACAAGTTTAGGTGTATTTTGAAAGCTAACAGATAACACGTAGTTATAATAGCAAGCAGTCACATTTAACTCAATTATTATAATTTCATAAAAATCGAATCTTTTGGCATGAACGCGAATGGAGAGGGGTACTGTGTACCGGCTGTCTCCAAACTTTTGAGGGTCGTCACCCCACCTTTTATGTTCTGCGTGCAAGACTTAACCTGGACATGTCCTTCAACGTCAGGATTTCGCCCCTCCTGTATGGGTAACAGCTAGGGACTACCCGCCCTAACTCGGGTGCATGTTCACTCCTTACTTTCATATTTGTAATTCAAGATATTTAATAATTTATACTTTAATACTCAATACTCATAATCCTTATCAATTCATCCTTAACTCACAGATTCCTTATCAACTCCCTACAATTTCTCTCGTTATAGTAGTTAAGAAACATATAGTTTTTATATTTGAATTTAGTTTTTAAAGTAGTAACTTTGATTGAACTTAACCAGTTATGCCTTAGAGACTTGATTAACACTTAAACATATAATTCCATCAAGAGTATACCTATTATCGATCACTACACAAGTCCATGTACTCAACATATCCCAATTAGAAGCATAATCATGATAATTCGGTAAATAAGCGTTGTTTAGATCACCTAGAACAACTCTAATGAACCTTATCATGTTATGTCCATGTTATATATTCAACATACACATAATAAGACACACATCATAGGTAAATTCATTTCATAAACATGCTTCACACTAGAAAGAAACAATCACCTAACTATGAGTATGGAATTTTCTAGGTTAAAACCAAACTAGGTGTGTACCTTCACTCAAGAGGCTTTATTCAATGGAACTTCTTAATCCAATTGTTTCAGTACTCCTATAGCTTCCCCTGAATCAGTATAATGCTAAGAATTAGTCCAAACAAGCTTTTAGATATGAAAAACTAAGCTTAAACACAAGAGGTGTAATCTGTTGAACTTACAGCAACTTATGTGATCTTTAAGCAAGGTTTTCTATATGATTTAAAGGTCTTATGATTGAAATCAAAGCTTGAACTACTTGGTATGGATGTCCAGAAGTGCTATATTTAAATAAAAGTAGGCGTCCAAGAGGAAGAAACAAGAGAAAAGAGGCGAAAACCCAGAACAGGTATATATAGCCTGTTCTGGCGGTACCCAAGGGGGAGGGAAAGGGGTTATGGGTAAGGTCGGTTTCTGGGTATTTCTGGGAGGTTCTTGCTTGTGGTGGTATCTTGAGGTGTTGGATTTCATTCACTCAAACGGTTTTAAGAGATCGACACCCAAGTAGCTGTTAAGCAGCCTTCTTTGAGCAAAGGTCTGAGCTGTACTTTCAGCTGGCCAGTTTTTACATAGTGAGCAATTTACCTTAGTGAGCCAAGTAATTCTTGGGTATAAATGACCATTTTAACCTTAAGACATCCCAAGAATGTCATATATCAAGTTTGGTTAGGTTCTAAGCTCGGATTCAACCCCGAAAGACTCTTTAACTGGAAGTTCATTGCTACCCGATAAAACGATCTCCATACGATTTTCACAATCTTAATGAATAAGGTTCTTAAGGACCTTCTAACCTATTTATTGGTTTCCAAAACCTTCCTAACCAATAAGAATTACATATCTTACCCACTTTTGTCCTCATATGGTGTTGGAGAGTATTCTAATCTACTTTAAGCACTAAAACCCATTGGAACTTAAAATAACTGACAGTTCCAAGTAACTATCTTTCATCTAATACCTTAGAGTCCTATATTCCTATATGAATGAAACATATAACTCATATAAAACATATAAGTTAACCAATTAAGCATAGTATAGTAAGAAATACAAAGTTAGACTACTATCTAGTTACTTTAATATCATTTCAAGCTTAACACACAATCAGGGTTTAAGGTTAGGGTTTTCTTAGGGCTATTACAGTGATCCTCCGGTCCCTAAAAGTTGCAACTCCGTAGGCATGTCAATCTCCAAGTATTGAGCCAATAAAGTGACCATTCCCCCCATGCTAATTTACCGGCCTCCTTTTCCGACAACTCCAAACAACGCTGCACCCAAATCTCAACCCAATTCGGACACCCAACCCCCTGTGATGTCATAGTCCACAAGCACATAAGGTCGAATGAAGGGACGTTCGTACCCTCACGATGAGAAAGTATCGTCATTGTCAATAAACGGTGAATGTAACGCATCGCCGGATGGACGATAACGGTGCTCTTATCTCGAGAGGTACGCACTAAATGGGTGAGGTCTTGCCAAAAATAGGTTGTGTTGTACCCCGGGGCCTCCACAAACTGACTATCCGCCATATACTCCCAACCAAAGGCCTCCTTTATCTCTTCATATGTCATCTTATAATGTGAATCATTGAGGTTGAAGGTGATAAAAGGGCCGTCCTCATCATTTACTCCCTTCTCCAAGGTGGAAAGAAACTCTAGCGTATACCGCTATATGGTCCTAGCCTTCCTAGTCAAGAAGCCATGTAATCCCACCTTCCCTAGTAAGGTCCAAACGGGGTCTAGCAATCCCAAAGTACGTAGTACATCAATATCCACAAACTTGGTCTCCAAAATGTGGCGATTGGGTTTAGCTAGTTTTTCCCATCTACGAGTAGAAGGTCGGGAAAGGTTCTTTAGTCCCAAAGAATTGATATTAGGCATAGGACCTCCACTAGAGGCGGTAGACTTCCTACGCTTTGATTCACTCATTTTTTTTCTTTTCTTTCGCACTACAACAAAACACAATCAACACAACTTCTTTCAACCAACAATCAATCACCAATTCCCAAATGAATTTTTCAAATCAATCCTCCACACTCCACTACTTCAATTCAACACAATCCAAATATCCACAACAACACAAGAACTCAACAACAACAACAACTCTATAATTTAAGCAAGAACAAATCAAGTTAAATCAAACAATAGGCAAAGGGATGGAAATTTATACCCATGGGTGATGGGAGATCTCCAAATTGCCTTTAAAGCATAATGTGGTTGAGTTTGTTGTTGTAGAACACTTTTCCAAACTGCAAACTTTAAGTTCCAAGCTTCAATTGCTCCAAAAATGGCTCAAATAAAAAACCTCCAAATTCTAGGGTATGAAGAACTTGGGTGAAATTTCTGAATTTTTAGTTGAAAAAGGAGGATTTAAGAGTGGAATGATGTAATTTTGTGATGGAGATTTGATTAGGGTGAGAGATTTTGTTGAAGAATTAAAGGTTTGTGGTGATTAAGGGGGATTAGAGATTGTTTGAGAGGGAGGAGTGAGTGAGTGGGTGAGTAGTGTGAGTTTGAATGAGAGAAGGGATGAAAAGAGTGAATAAGGGTCGAAAATTCGAGCAAGTAAAAGCTGGCCAGTATCTGGTCACGGGGGGCGACCTGCGTCGCGGGTCGCGACCCTCTACTGATCCGTCTCCTCTGTAGTTCCTCTGCTGCAGCCCCTTCTTGTTTGTTGTTGTTGCTGCAGCTCTTCATAACTCGTTTGTACCCCTCTCTTTTTCCTTTCTTCTTTACTTTTCTATTTCTTTCCTACTCTTTACACCTTTATCATCCATTTTTTTTTCTTTTTTTTACATTCAACTCCACGCGCAACTCCCGGCAACTTGACAACCTTCACACATTTGTTACTTCACCGAGATGACTAGCTTCTAGAGTCCTACAAAAATACAAAAGAAACATACCAAAGCATAATATCCTAAATAAATAGAAAACAACGGAAATTAAGAAAGCACGCCCTATATACTATCCTCGTTTATTTAATGTAATCGACACGACATAGGGCTCCGAACTCAACCATTGGAACTGCACTCTATGTGGGATAAGAATGCCTCCAAACCAACCTCCTATTCACGTCCTGCAAAACAAAATGAGTAGAACTCTTGCAAGACACGTTAGATTCATAATGTCACAACGTGGTGGCCGATTAGGAGGGTCACTCCACTTCTTTACTCCAATGCCATAACTTGTGTGTTAGCAATGAGCATGCTATTTAAAAATTAACGTCATTTGCAATGAAACTATGGCTTACATTGGCTCACTAACCACTTAATATCAATAACATCATAAAAATTCGTTCCACAATGCTTGTAAAACAAAAACACGGCCAATGATCCAATGCATCCAACCATTCATTATGCACGACAAACTCAAGAATATGCACACCCAAACAACACAAGCAATCACCACAAGCACAAGTTCCAATCCAAAATACACCAAACACTAACTACATGCACCGATTCCCCGGCAACGGCGCCAAAATTTGGCAGGCTCTGTCGCGAGGGCCTCCAAAGATAATATTTCACTTTACCTCTATCACAAATAAATGTAGTAGGGAAGTAAGGGTCGAATCCACAGAGAATCGGGGTAGTTTGGCATTTGGCGAGATTGAGTTAATGTAAAATAAGCAACCAAAATAAGGGGGGTTTTGAAATACATTATAATAAACTAAACTAAACTATCAACTAACTACAATAGGATATCTAAGTAGAATAACCTCGAATTCAATTAACAACAACTTCAAATCAAACCTCGATCATCGAACCTCTACCGTAATCACTTCTTTACTTATCTATTGTTAAGACCTAGTTTCATATTCTCCTTAATCATAGCCAAGTAGAACGATCAGCGTGACTAGAAAACCCTAATCAAAGGGCAACCTATACGAAAGCGCATAAATCCAACCCTAGGCAGCAATAAACTCAGAGAATCAATAGACCTGACAATGATATTTAGGCAAATAGCATTTAATCAGTTGGCTAAACTTCCCAAGATACTAAATAAGATGATATGCATCTAGTTTAATCTCTTAGTAGCTGCATATGAAAGGAGAACAAAACAATCCGATTCCATTCTCAAGTCCAGCAATAGATCATTAGCATAATCAAGACTAGTAGTACTCCTAGCTTAAATAAGCAATAATCATGAAATAAACATAGAAATCAACCCATAAGCAAAGAAAGTAAATAGGGAGAAAGATCTCACAAACTCGATTGAAGTTCCGAGTTAATCTTCTTCGAGATTAAGATACAAACTAAGCTACATAATGAAAGTGGGAGCAAACCCAAGGAAAAAGGAAATGGATTCCTTTCCCCCTTGGTTTCCTCTCTCTAAAGAGAACTAAACTTAAACTGAGAAGTGTCAAAATGAATGATTCACAAAACATCGAGAAATACAAAATATAAGATGGAGTGAAGCTGGGCGGTGCAGGGTCGCGGGGGCGACAGGTGCATCGCGGGCCGCGACCTGGGTCTGGTCCTCTGCTTTGCTGGGCTGCTGCTGCTTGTTTGGTTTGGTGGTGCGTGTTTGGTGGTGCTGCTGCTGGTTCATGGACGTTGTTGATGCTAGAGGTTATTGCTAGCGTAGATGCTCTCGTGCCAACTCAATATAATCCGAAACTTCCACGAGCATTACCCAAAAATATACTTGGCAATACAAAGTTCTAAAGTTATAAAGTTAACGTACATTACTAAACAAAACTCCGAACTTCCGCTAAAGCCAAATAATCACAAAAACACCAATAATGAACATCAAATCATATAACATATGCATGTGAAATGACGTAATAATATCGTATAACTTGAGCACATCAATAATTACCAACTATTTTTGAGTCCTTGAATAGGTATTAGATCGTTTTAAAGCATATGAAGTCCTTGGATCCACCTCAATTCAAATCAAAGGGTAAAACCGTCATAGTCTCTTAGGGGATATGTGGTGTATGAACACCTTTCAAATAATTTTTTGTGCTTAATTACCAAATATTTTTGACTCCTTGAATAGCTATAAGATATATTTCAATCATATGAAGCCCTTGGATCAAACTTATTTCATATAAAAGGGTAAAACCGTCATAGTCTCTTAGGGGATATGTAGTGTATGAACACCTTTCAAATCATTTTTTGTGCTTAATTACAAAATATTTGTGACTCGTTGAATATCTATTAGATATAATTCAATCATATGAAGCCCTTGGATCAAACTTATTTGATATCAAAGGGTAAAACCGTCATAGTATCTTAGGCCATTTGTGGTGTATGAAAACCTTTGAAATCATTTTGTTGTGAATAATTACCAAAATTTTTTGAGTCCTTGAATAGGTATTAGATATATTTAAAGCATATGAAGCCCTTGGATCTAACTCAATTCAAATCAAAGGGTAAAACCGTCATAGTCTCTTAGGCGATTTGTGGTGTATGAATACCTTTGAAATCATTTTGTTGTGAATAATTACAAAATTTTTTGAGTACTTGGATAGGTATTAGATATATTAAAACATATGAAGCCCTTGGATCTAACTCAATTCAAATCAAAGGGTAAAACCGTCATAGTCTCTTAGGCGATTTGTGGTGTATGAACACCTTTCAAATCATTTTGTTGTGAATAATTACCAAATATTTTTGAGTCCTTGAATAGGTATTAGATATATTTAAAGCATATGAATCCCTTAGATGGATCAAACTCAATTCAAATTAAAGGGTAAAACCGTCATACTCTCTTAGGCGATTTGTGGTGTATGAACACCTTTCCCATTTTTTAATTGTGAATATTTACAAAATAATTTTGACTCCTTGAATATGTATTTAAATATTTAAAGCATATTAAGCCCTTGGATCAAACTCAATTTGATCAAAGTGTAAAACTGTCATTGTCTCTTAGGCGATTTGAGTGTATGAACACCTTTCAAATCATTTTGTTGTGAATATTTACCAAATTTTTTTGAGTCCTTGAATAGGTATTAGATCTATTTAAAGCATATGAAGCCCTTGGATATAACTCAATACAAATCAAAGGGTAAAACCGTCATAGTCTCTTAGGGGATATGTGTTGTATGAACACCTTGAAATCATTTTTTGTGCTTAATTACCAAATATTTTTGACTCCTTGAATAGCTGTTAGATATATTTCAATCATATGAAGCCCTTGGATCAAACTTATTTGAGTCCTTGAATAGGTATTAGATATATTTAAAGCATATGAAGCCCTTGGATCTAACTCTATTCAAATCAAAGGTTAAAACCGTCATAGTCTCTTAGGCGATTTATGGTGTATGGACACCTTTCAAATCATTTTGTTGTGAATAATTACAAAATATTTCCGACTCCTTGAATATGTATTAGAAATATTTAAAGCATATGAAGCCCTTGGATCAAACTCAATTTAATCAAAGGGTAAAACCGTCATAGTCTCTTAGGCGATTTGTAGTGTATCAACACCTTTCAAAGCATTTGTTCTGAATATTTACCAAATTTTTTTGAGCCCTTGAATAGTTTTTAGATCTATTTAAAACATATGAAGACGCCCTTGGATATAACTCAATACAAATCAAAGGGTAAAACCGTCAAGGTCTCATAGGGGTTTGTGGTGTATGAACACCTTTCAAATCATTTTCTTTTGGTTAATTACCAAATATTTTTGACTCTTTGAATAGTTATTAGATATATTTCAATCATATGAAGCCCTTGGATTAAACTTATTTCATGTAAAAGGATAAAACCGTCATAGTCTCTAGGGCGATTTGTGGTGTATGAAAACCTTTCAAATCATTTTGTTGTGAATAATTACCAAATATTTTTGAGTCCTTGAATAGGTATTAGGTATATTTAAAGAATATGAAGACCTTGGATCAAACTCGATTCAAATCAAAGGGTAAAACCGTCATAGTCTCTTAGGCGATTTGTGGTGAATGAACACCTTTCAAATCAATTTTTTGGGAATAATTAGGAAATATTTTTGAGTCCTTGAATAGGTATTGTATCCTTTTAAAGCATATGAAGTCCTTGCATTCACCTCAATTCAAATCAAAGGGTTAAACCGTCATAGTCTCTTAGGGGATATGTTGTGTATGAACACCTTTGAAATCACTTTTTGTCCTTAATTACCAAATATTTTTTATTCCTTGAATAGCTATTAGATATATTTCAATCATATGAAGCCCTTGGATCAAACTTATTTCATATCAAAGGGTAAAACCGTCATAGTCTCTTAGGTGATTTGTGGTGTATGAAAACCTTTGAAATCATTTTGTTGTGAATAATTACAAATAACTTTTGAGTCCTTGAATAGGTATTAGTTATATTTAAAGCATATCAAGCCCTTGGATCTAACTCAATTCAAATCAAAGGGTAAAATCGTCATAGTCTCTTAGGTGATTTGTGGTGTATGAACACCTTTCAAATCATTTTGTTGTGAATATTTACCAAATTTTTTTGAGTCCTTGAATAGGTATTAGATCTACTTAAAGCATATGAAGCCCTTGGATATAACTCAATATAAATAAAAGGGTAAAACCGTCATAGTCTCTTAGGGGATTTGTGGTGTATGAACACCATTCAAATCATTTTTTTTGGTTTAATTACCAAATATTTTTGACTCCCTGAATAGGTATTAGATAAATTTCTATCATATGAATCCCTTGGATTAAAATTATTTCATATCAAAGGATAAAACCGTCATAGTCTCTTAGGCGATTTGTGGTGTATGAAAACCTTTCAAATCATTTTGTTGTGAATAATTACCAACTATTTTATAGTCCTTGAATATGTATTAGATATTTTTAAAACATATGAAGTCCTTGGATCCACCTTAATTCAAATCAGAGGGTAAAACCGTCATAGTCTCTTAGGGGATATGTGGTGTATGAACACCTTTTAAATTATTTTTTGTGCTTAATTACCAAATATTTTTGATTCCTTGAAAAGCTATTAGATATATTTCAATCGTTTGAAGCCCTTGGATCAAACTTATTTCATATCAAAGGGTAAAACCGTCATAGTCTCTTAGGTGATTTGTGGTGTATGAAAACCTTTGAAATCATTTTGTTGTGAATAATTACCAAAAAAATTGAGTCCTTGAATAGGTATTAGATATATTTAAAGCATATGAAAACCATGGATCAAACTCAATTCAAATCAAAGGGTAAAACCGTCATAGTCTCTTAGGCGATTTGTGGTGTATGAACACCTTTGAAATTTTTTATTGTGAATATTTACAAAATAATTCTGAATCCTTGAATATGTATTAGATATATTTAAAGCATATGAAGCCCTTGGACTAAACTTAATTTAATCAAAGTGTTAAACCGTCATAGTCTCTTAGGCGATTTGTAGTGTATGAACACCTTTAAAATCATTTTGTTCTGAATATTTACAAAAAAAATTTGAGCCCTTGAATATGTATTATATCTATTTAAAACATATGAAGAAGACCTTGGATATAACTCAATACAAATCAAAGGGTAAAACCGTCATAGTCTCTTAGGGGATTTGTGGTGTATGAACACATTTCAAATCATTTTTTTTGGTTAATTACCAAATATTTTTGACTCTTTGAATAGGTATTAGATATATTTCAATCATATGAAGCCCATGGATTAAACTTATTTCATGTAAAAGGATAAAACCGTCATAGTCTCTTAGGCGATTTGTGGTGTATGAAAACCTTTCAAATCATTTGGTTGTGAATAATTACCAAATATTTTTGAGTCCTTGAATAGGTATTAGATATATTTAAAGCATATGAATCCCTTGGATCAAACTCAATTCAAATCAAAGGGTAAAACCGTCATAGTCTCTTAGGGGATTTGTGGTGTATGAACATCTTTCAAATCATTTCTGGTGCTTAATTACCAAATGTTTTTGACTCCTTGATTCGGTATTAGATATATTTCAATCATATGAAGTCCTTGTATCAACCTAAATTCAAATCAAATGGTAAAACCGTCATAGTCTCTTAGGGGATTTTTGGTGTATGAACACCTTTCACATTATTTAGTTGTTAATAATTACCAAATATTTTTGAGTCCTTGAATAGGTATTAGATATATTTAAACCATATGAAGCCCTTTGATTAAACTCAATTCAAATCAAAGGGTAAAACCGTCATAGTCTCTTAGGAGATTTGTGGTGAATGAACACCTTTCAAATCAATTTGTTGGGAATAATTAGTAAATATTTTTAAGTCCTTGAATAGGTATTAGATCCTTTTAAAGCATATGAAGTCCTTGGATCCACCTCAATTCAAATAAAAGGGTAAAACCGTCAAAGTCTCTTAGGGGATTTGTGGTGTATGAACACCTTTGAAATCATTTTTTGTGCTTAATTACCAAATATTTTTGACTTCTTGAATATCTATTAGATATATTTCAATCATATGAAGCCCTTGGATCAAACTTATTTCATATCAAAGGGTAAAACCTTCATAGTCTCTTAGGCGATTTGTGGTATATGAAAACCTTTGAAATCATTTTGTTGTGAATAATTACCAAAAACATTTGAGTCCTTGAATAGGTATTAGATATATTTAAAGCATATGAAGCCCTTGGATCAAACTCAATTCAATTTAAAGAGTGAAATCGTCATAGTCTCTTAGCCGATTTGTGGTGTATGAACACCTTTCAAAAAAATTTATTGTGAATATTTACAAAATAATTCTGAGTCCTTGAATATGTATTAGATATAATTAAGCATATAAATCCCTTGGATCAAACTCAATTTAATCAAAGTGTAATACCGTCATAGTCTCTTAGGCGATTTGTGGTGTATGAACACCTTTCAAATTTATTTATTGTGAATATTTACAAAATAATTCTGAATCTTTGAATATGTATTAGATATATTTAAAGCATATGAAGCCCTTGGATTAAACTTAATTTAATCAAACTGTTAAACCGTCATAGTCTCTTAGGCGATTTGTGGTGTATGAACACCTTTCAAATCATTTTGTTTTGAATATTTAACAAATTCTTTTGAGTCCTTGAATAGGTATTAGATCTATTTAAATAATATGAAGCCCTTGGATATAACTCAATACAAATCAGTGTAAAACCGTCATAGTCTCTTAGGGGATTTGTGGTGCATGAACACCTTTCAAGTCATTTTTTTTGGTTAATTACCAAATATTTTTGACTCCTTGAATAGGTATTAGATATATTTAAAGCATATGAAACCCTTGGATCTAACTCTATTCAAATCAAAGGTTAAAAAAGTCATAGTCTCTTAGGCGATTTATGGTGTATGGACACCTTTCAAATCATTTTGTTGTGAATAATTACCAAATATTTCCGACTACTTGAATATGTATTAGATATATTTAAAGCATATGAAGCCCTTGGATCAAACTCAATTTAATCAAAGGGTAAAACCGTCATAGTCTCTTAGGCGATTTGTAGTGTATGAACACCGTTCAAATAATTTTTTGTTGAATATTTACCAAATTTTTTTGAGCCCTTGAATAGGTATTAGATCTATTTAAAACATATGAAGAAGCCCTTGGATATAACTCAATACAAATCAAAGGGTAAAACCGTCATAGTCTCTTAGGGGATTTGGTGTATGAACACCTTTCAAATCAATATTTGTGCTTAATTACCAAATATTTTTGATTCCTTGAATAGCTATTAGATATATTTCAATCGTATGAAGCCCTTGGATCAAACTTATTTTATATCAAAGGGTAAAACCGTCTTAGTCTCTTAGGCGATTTGTGGTGTATGAAAACCTTTGAAATCATTTTGTTGTGAATAATTACCAAAACAATTTGAGTCCTTGAATAGGTATTAGATATATATAAAGTATATGAAGCCCTTGGATCTAACGCTATTCAAATCAATGGTTAAAACCGTCATAGTCTCTTAGGAAATTTGTGGTGTATGGACACCTTTCAAATCATTTTGTTGTGAATAATTACCAAATATTTCCGACTCCTTGAATATGTATTAGATATATTTAAAGCATATGAAGCCCTTGGATCAAACTCAATTTAATCAAAGGGTAAAAATGTCATTGTCTCTTAGGCGATTTGTAGTGTATGAACACCTTTCAAATCATTTTTTCTGAATATGTACCAAAAAATTTTGAGCCCTTGAATAGGTATTAGATCTATTTAAAACATATGAAGAAGCCCTTGGATATAACTCAATACAAATCAAAGGGTAAAATCGTCATAGTCTCATAGGGAATTTGTGGTGTATGAACACCTTTCAAATAATTTTTTTTGTTTAATTACAAATATTTTTGACTCCTTGATTAGCTATTAGATGTATTTCAATCATATGAAGCCCTTGGATCAAACTTATTTCATATCAAAGGGTAAAACCGTCATAATCTCTTAGGCGATTTGTGGTGTATGAAAACCTTTGAAATCATTTTGTTTTGAATAATTACCAAAAAAAATTGCCTCCTTGAATAGGTAATAGATATATTTAAAGCATAGGAAGCCCTTGGATCAAACTCTATTCAAATCAAAGGTTAAAAAAGTAATAGTCTCTTAGGCGATTTATGGTGTATGGACACCTTTCAAATCATTTTGTTGTGAATAATTACCAAATATTTCCGACTCCTTGAATATGTATTAGATATATTTAAAGCATATGAAGCCCTTGGATCAAACTCAATTTAATCAAAGGGTAAAACCGTCATAGTCTCTTAGGCGATTAGTAGTGTATGAACACCGTTCAAATAATTTTTTGCTGAATATTTACCAAAAAATTTTCAGCCCTTGAATAGGTATTAGATCTATTTAAAACATATGAAGAAGCCCTTGGATATAACTCAATAAAAATCAAAGGGTAAAACCGTCATAGTCTCTTAGGGGATTTGGTGTATGAACACCTTTCAAATCAATTTTTGTGCTTAATTACCAAATATTTTTGACTCCTTGAATAGCTATTAGATATATTTCAATCATATGAAGCCCTTGGATCAAACTTATTTCATATCAAAGGGTAAAACCGTCTTAGTCTCTTAGGCGATTTGTGGTGTATGAAAACCTTTGAAATCATTTTGTTGTGAATAATTACCAAAACAATTTGAGTCCTTGAATAGGTATTAGATATATATAAAGTATATGAAGCCCTTGGATCTAACTCTATTCAAATCAATGGTTAAAACCGTCATAGTCTCTTAGGCTATTTGTGGTGTATGGACACTTTTCAAATCATTTTGTTTAGAATAATTACCAAATATTTCCGACTCCTTGAATATGTATTAGATATATTTAAATCATATGAAGCCCTTGGATCAAACTCAATTTAATCAAAGGGTAAAAATGTCATAGTCTCTTAGGCGATTTGTAGTGTATGAACACCTTTCAAATCATTTTTTCTGAATATTTACCAAAAAATTTTGAGCCCTTGAATAGGTATTAGATCTATTTAAAACATATGAAGAAGCCCTTGGATATAACTCAATACAAATCAAAGGGTAAAATCGTCATAGTCTCATAGGGAATTTGTGGTGTATGAACACCTTTCAAATAATTTTTTTTGTTTAATTACAAATATTTTTGACTCCTTGATTAGCTATTAGATGTATTTCAATCATATGAAGCCCTTGGATCAAACTTATTTCATATCAAAGGGTAAAACCGTCATAGTCTCTTAGGCGATTTGTGGTGTATGAAAACCTTTGAAATCATTTTGTTTTGAATAATTACCAAAAAAAATTGCCTCCTTGAATAGGTATTAGATATATTTAAAGCATAGGAAGCCCTTGGATCAAACTCTATTCAAATCAAAGTTTAAAAAAGTAATAGTCTCTTAGGCGATTTATGGTGTATGGACACCTTTCAAATCATTTTGTTGTGAATAATTACCAAATATTTCCGACTCCTTGAATATGTATTAGATATATTTAAAGCATATGAAGCCCTTGGATCAAACTCAATTTAATCAAAGGGTAAAACCGTCATAGTCTCTTAGGCGATTTGTAGTGTATGAACACCGTTCAAATAATTTTTTGCTGAATATTTACCAAAATTTTTTGAGCCCTTGAATAGGTATTAGATCTATTTAAAACATATGAAGAAGCCCTTGGATATAACTCAATAAAAATCAAAGGGTAAAACCGTCATAGTCTCTTAGGGGATTTGGTGTATGAACACCTTTCAAATCAATTTTTGTGCTTAATTACCAAATATTTTTGACTCCTTGAATAGCTATTAGATATATTTCAATCATATGAAGCCCTTGGATCAAACTTATTTCATATCAAAGGGTAAAACCGTCATAGTCTCTTAGGCGATTTGTGGTGTATGAAAACCTTTGAAATCATTTTGTTGTGAATAATTACCAAAACAATTTGAGTCCTTGAATAGGTATTTGATATATATAAAGTATATGAAGGCCTTGGATCTAACTCTATTCAAATCAATGGTTAAAACCGTCATAGTCTCTTAGGAAATTTGTGGTGTATGGACACTTTTCAAATCATTTTGTTGTGAATAATTACCAAATATTTCCGACTCCTTGAATATGTATTAGATATATTTAAATCATATGAAGCCCTTGGATCAAACTCAATTTAATCAAAGGGTAAAAATGTCATAGTCTCTTAGGCGATTTGTAGTGTATGAACACCGTTCAAATAATTTTTTGTTGAATATTTACCAAATTTTTTTGAGCCCTTGAATAGGTATTAGATCTATTTAAAACATATGAAGAAGCCCTTGGATATAACTCAATACAAATCAAAGGGTATAACCGTCATAGTCTCTTAGGGGATTTGGTGTATGAACACCTTTCAAATCAATATTTGTGCTTAATTACCAAATATTTTTGATTCCTTGAATAGCTATTAGATATATTTCAATCGTATGAAGCCCTTGGATCAAACTTATTTTATATCAAAGGGTAAAACCGTCTTAGTCTCTTAGGCGATTTGTGGTGTATGAAAACCTTTGAAATCATTTTGTTGTGAATAATTACCAAAACAATTTGAGTCCTTGAATAGGTATTAGATATATATAAAGTATATGAAGCCCTTGGATCTAACGCTATTCAAATCAATGGTTAAAACCGTCATAGTCTCTTAGGAAATTTGTGGTGTATGGACACCTTTCAAATCATTTTGTTGTGAATAATTACCAAATATTTCCGACTCCTTGAATATGTATTAGATATATTTAAAGCATATGAAGCCCTTGGATCAAACTCAATTTAATCAAAGGGTAAAAATGTCATTGTCTCTTAGGCGATTTGTAGTGTATGAACACCTTTCAAATCATTTTTTCTGAATATGTACCAAAAAATTTTGAGCCCTTGAATAGGTATTAGATCTATTTAAAACATATGAAGAAGCCCTTGGATATAACTCAATACAAATCAAAGGGTAAAATCGTCATAGTCTCATAGGGAATTTGTGGTGTATGAACACCTTTCAAATAATTTTTTTTGTTTAATTACAAATATTTTTGACTCCTTGATTAGCTATTAGATGTATTTCAATCATATGAAGCCCTTGGATCAAACTTATTTCATATCAAAGGGTAAAACCGTCATAATCTCTTAGGCGATTTGTGGTGTATGAAAACCTTTGAAATCATTTTGTTTTGAATAATTACCAAAAAAAATTGCCTCCTTGAATAGGTATTAGATATATTTAAAGCATAGGAAGCCCTTGGATCAAACTCTATTCAAATCAAAGGTTAAAAAAGTAATAGTCTCTTAGGCGATTTATGGTGTATGGACACCTTTCAAATCATTTTGTTGTGAATAATTACCAAATATTTCCGACTCCTTGAATATGTATTAGATATATTTAAAGCATATGAAGCCCTTGGATCAAACTCAATTTAATCAAAGGGTAAAACCGTCATAGTCTCTTAGGCGATTAGTAGTGTATGAACACCGTTCAAATAATTTTTTGCTGAATATTTACCAAAAATTTTTCAGCCCTTGAATAGGTATTAGATCTATTTAAAACATATGAAGAAGCCCTTGGATATAACTCAATAAAAATCAAAGGGTAAAACCGTCATAGTCTCTTAGGGGATTTGGTGTATGAACACCTTTCAAATCAATTTTTGTGCTTAATTACCAAATATTTTTGACTCCTTGAATAGCTATTAGATATATTTCAATCATATGAAGCCCTTGGATCAAACTTATTTCATATCAAAGGGTAAAACCGTCTTAGTCTCTTAGGCGATTTGTGGTGTATGAAAACCTTTGAAATCATTTTGTTGTGAATAATTACCAAAACAATTTGAGTCCTTGAATAGGTATTAGATATATATAAAGTATATGAAGCCCTTGGATCTAACTCTATTCAAATCAATGGTTAAAACCGTCATAGTCTCTTAGGCTATTTGTGGTGTATGGACACTTTTCAAATCATTTTGTTTAGAATAATTACCAAATATTTCCGACTCCTTGAATATGTATTAGATATATTTAAATCATATGAAGCCCTTGGATCAAACTCAATTTAATCAAAGGGTAAAAATGGCATAGTCTCTTAGGCGATTTGTAGTGTATGAACACCTTTCAAATCATTTTTTCTGAATATTTACCAAAAAATTTTGAGCCCTTGAATAGGTATTAGATCTATTTAAAACATATGAAGAAGCCCTTGGATATAACTCAATACAAATCAAAGGGTAAAATCGTCATAGTCTCATAGGGAATTTGTGGTGTATGAACACCTTTCAAATAATTTTTTTTGTTTAATTACAAATATTTTTGACTCCTTGATTAGCTATTAGATCTATTTCAATCATATGAAGCCCTTGGATCAAACTTATTTCATATCAAAGGGTAAAACCGTCATAGTCTCTTAGGCGATTTGTGGTGTATGAAAACCTTTGAAATCATTTTGTTTTGAATAATTACCAAAAAAATTGCCTCCTTGAATAGGTATTAGATATATTTAAAGCATAGGAAGCCCTTGGATCAAACTCTATTCAAATCAAAGTTTAAAAAAGTAATAGTCTCTTAGGCGATTTATGGTGTATGGACACCTTTCAAATCATTTTGTTGTGAATAATTACCAAATATTTCCGACTCCTTGAATATGTATTAGATATATTTAAAGCATATGAAGCCCTTGGATCAAACTCAATTTAATCAAAGGGTAAAACCGTCATAGTCTCTTAGGCGATTTGTAGTGTATGAACACCGTTCAAATAATTTTTTGCTGAATATTTACCAAAATTTTTTGAGCCCTTGAATAGGTATTAGATCTATTTAAAACATATGAAGAAGCCCTTGGATATAACTCAATAAAAATCAAAGGGTAAAACCGTCATAGTCTCTTAGGGGATTTGGTGTATGAACACCTTTCAAATCAATTTTTGTGCTTAATTACCAAATATTTTTGACTCCTTGAATAGCTATTAGATATATTTCAATCATATGAAGCCCTTGGATCAAACTTATTTCATATCAAAGGGTAAAACCGTCATAGTCTCTTAGGCGATTTGTGGTGTATGAAAACCTTTGAAATCATTTTGTTTTTAATAATTACCAAAAAAAATTGACCCCTTGAATAGGTATTAGATATATTTAAAGCATATGAAGCCCTTGGATCAAACTCTATTCAAATGAAAGGTTAAAACAGTCATAGTCTCTTAGGCGATTTATGGTGTATGGACACCTTTCAAATCATTTGGTTGTGAATAATTACCAAATATTTCAGACTCCTTGAATATGTATTAGATATATTTAAAGCATATGAAGCCCTTGGATCAAACTCAATTTAATCAAAGGGTAAAACCGTCATAGTCTCTTAGGCGATTTGTAGTGTATGAACACCGTTCAAATAATTTTTTTCTGAATATTTACCAAAATTTTTTCAGCCCTTGAATAGGTATTAGATCTATTTAAAACATATGAAGAAGCCCTTGGATATAACTCAATACAAATCAAAGGGTAAAACCGTTATAGTCTCTTAGGGGATTTGGTGTATGAACACCTTTCAAATCATTTTTTTTGGTTAATTAACAAATAATTTTGACTCCCTGAATAGGTTTTAGATAAATTTCTATCATATGAATCCCTTGGATTAAAATTATTTCATATCAAAGGATAAAACCGTCATAGTCTCTTAGGCGATTTATGGTGTATGAAAACCTTTCAAATCATTTTGTTGTGAATAATTACCAACTATTTTATAGTCCTTGAATATGTATTAGATATTTTTAAAACATATGAATTCCTTGGATCCACCTTAATTCAAATCAGAGGGTAAAACCGTCATAGTCTCTTAGGGGATATGTGGTGTATGAACACCTTTTAAATTATTTTTTGTGCTTAATTACCAAATATTTTTGATTCCTTGAGTAGCTATTAGATATATTTCAATCGTATGAAGCCCTTGGATCAAACTTATTTCATATCAGAGGGTAAAACAGTCAAAGTCTCTTAGGCGATTTATGATGTATGAACACCTTTCACATTATTTTGGTTCTTAATAATTACCAAATGTTTTTGACTCCTTGAATAGGTATTAGATATATTTAAACCATATGAAACCCTTTGATCAAACTCAATTCAAATCAAAGGGTAAAACCGTCATAGTCTCTTAGGCGATTTGTGGTGAATGAACACCTTTTAAATCAATTTGTTGGGAATAATTAGGAAATATTTTTGAGTCGTTGAATTTGTATTAGATCCTTTTAAAGCATATGAAGTCCTTGGATCCACCTCAATTCAAATCAAAGGGTAAAACCGTCATAGTCTCTTAGGGGATATGTGGTGTATGAACACCTTTGAAATCATTTTTTGTGCTTAATTACGAAATATTTTTGACTCCTTGAATAGCTATTAGATATATTTCAATCATATGAAGCCCTTGGATCAAACTTATTTCATATCAAAGGGTAAAACCGTCATAGTCTCTTAGGCGATTTGTGGTGTATGAAAACCTTTGAAATCATTTTGTTGTGAATAATTACCAAAAACTTTTGAGTCCTTGAATAGGTATTAGATATATTTAAAGCATATGAAGCCCTTTGACCTAACTCAATTCATATCGAAGGGTAAAACCGTCATAGTCTCTTAGACGATTTGTGGTGTCTGAAGACCTTTCAAATCATTTTGTTGTGAATAATTACCAAATATTTTTGAGTCCTTGAATATGTATTAGATATAGTTAAAGCATATGAAGCCCTTGGATCAAACTCAATTCAATTCAATTTAAAGAGTCTCTTAGGCGATTTGTGGTGTATGAACACCTTTCAAAAAAATTTATTGTGAATATTTACAAAATAATTCTGAGTCCTTGAATATGTATTAGATATATTTAAAGCATATAAAGCCCTTGGATCAAACTCAATTTAATCAAAGTGTAAAACCGTCATAGTCTCTTAGGCGATTTGTGGTGTATGAACACCTTTCAAATCATTTTTTTTGGTTAATTACCAAATTTTTTTGACTCCTTTAATAGGTATTTGATATATTTTAATCATATGAATCCCTTGGATTAAACTTATTTCATATCAAAGGATAAAACCGTCATAGTCTCTTACGCGATTTGTGCTCTATGAAAACCTTTCAAATCATTTTGTTTTAAATAATTACCAAATATTTTTGAATCCTTGAATTGGTATTAGATATATTTAAAGCAAATGAAGACCTAGGATCAAACTCAATTCAAATCAAAGGGTAAAACAGTCATAGTCTCTTAGGCGATTTGTGGTGTATGAACACCTTTCAAATTTTTTTATTGTGAATATTTACAAAATAAATCTGAATCCTTGAATATGTATTAGATATATTTAAAGCATATGAAGCCCTTGGATTAAACTTATTTTAATCAAAGTGTTAAACCGTCATAGTCTCTTAGGCGATTTGGGGTGTATGAACACCTTTCAAATCATTTTGTTTTGAATATTTAACAAATTCTTCTGAGTACTTGAATAGGTATTAGATCTATTTAGATAATATGAAGCCCTTGGATATAACTCAATACAAATCAAAGGGTAAAACCGTCAAAGTCTCTTAGGGATTTGTGTTGCATCAACACCTTTCAAATCATTTTTTTTTGGCTAATTACCAAATATTTTTGACTCCTTGAATAGGTATTAGATATATTTCAATCATATGAAGCCCTTGGATTAAACTTATTTCATATCAAAGGATAAAACCGTCATAGTCTCTTAGGAGATTTGTGGTGTATGAAAACCTTTTAAATCATTTTGTTGTGAATAATTACCAACTAATTCTGACTCCTTGAATATGTATTAGATCTATTTAAAGCATATGAAGCCCTTGGATCTA
This sequence comes from Patellifolia procumbens, assembly GCA_947645195.1. Classification (NCBI taxonomy): domain Eukaryota; kingdom Viridiplantae; phylum Streptophyta; class Magnoliopsida; order Caryophyllales; family Amaranthaceae; genus Patellifolia; species Patellifolia procumbens. Next base: position 92,511 of record CANSGD010001122.1, read on the forward strand.
ATTCAATTCAAATCGAAGGGTAAAACCGTCATAGTCTCTTAGACGATTTGTGGTGTATGAACACCTTTCAAATCATTTTGTTATGAATAATTACCAAATATTTTTGAGTCCTTGAATATTTAGTAGATATAGTTAAATCATATGAATCCGTTGGATCAAACTCAATTCAATTTAAAGAGTAAAACCGTCATAGTCTCTTAGGCGATTTGTAGTGTATGAACACCTTTCAAAAAAAATTATTGTGAATATTTACAAAATAATTCTGATTCCTTGAATATGTATTAGATATATTTAAAGCATATAAAGCCCTTGGATCAAACACAATTTAATCAAAGTGTAAAACCGTCATAGTCTCTTAGGCGATTTATGGTGTATGAACACCTTTCAAATCATTTTTTTGTGTTAATTACCAAATATTTTTGACTCCTTTAATAGGTATTTGATATATTTTAATCATATGAATCCCTTGGATTAAAATTATTTCATATCAAAGGATAAAACTGTCATTGTCTCTTACGCGATTTGTGGTGTATGAAAACCTTTCAAATCATTTTGTTTTGAATAATTACCAAATATTTTTGAATCCTTGAATTGGTATTAGATATATTTAAAGCATATGAACACCTAGGATCAAACTCAATTCAAATCAAAGGGTAAAACAGTCATAGTCTCTTAGGCGATTTGTGGTGTATGAACACCTTTCAAATTTTTTTATTGTGAATATTTACAAAATAAATATGAATCCTTGAATATGTATTAGATATATTTAAAGCATATGAAGCCCTTGGATTAAATTTATTTTAATCAAAGTGTTAAACCGTCATAGTCTCTTAGGCGATTTGTGGTGTATGAACACCTTTCAAATCATTTTATTTTGAATATTAAACAAATTCTTTTGAGTCCTTGAATAGGTATTAGATCTATTTAAATAATATGAAGCCCTTGGATATAACTCAATACAAATCAAAGGGTAAAACCGTCAAAGTCTCTTAGGGGATTTGTGGTGCATGAACACCTTTCAAATCTTTTTTTTTGGTTAATTACCAAATATTTTTGACTCCTTGAGTAGGTATTAGATATATTTCCATCATATGAAGCCCTTGGATTAAACTTAATTCATATCAAAGGATAAAACCGTCATAGTCTCTTAGGAGATTTGTGGAATATGAAAACCTTTTAAATCATTTTGTTGTGAATAATTACCAACTAATTCTGACTCCTTCAATATGTATTAGATCTATTTAAAGCATATGAAGCCCTTGGATCTAACTCAATTCAAATCAAAGGGTAAAACCGTCATAGTCTCTTAGGGGATATGTGGTGTATGAACACCTTTCAAATCATTTTTGTGCTTAATTACCAAATATTTTTGACTCCTTAAATAGCTATTAGATATATTTCAATCATATGAAGCCCTTGGATCAAACTCAATTCAAATCAAAGGGTAAAACCGTCATAGTCTCTTAGGGGATTTGTTGTGTATGAACATCTTTCAAATCATTTTGTTTTGAATATTTACCAAATTATTTTGAGTCCTTGAATAGGTATTAGATCTATTTAAATAATATGAAGCCCTTGGATATAACTCAATAAAAATCAAAGAGTAAAACCGTCATAGTCTCTTAGGCGATTTGTGGTGTATGAACACCTTTCAAAAACATTTATTGTGAATATTTACAAAATAATTTTGAGTCCTTGAATATGTATTAGATATATTTAAATCATATGAATCCCTTGGATTAAACTCAATTTAATCAAAGTGTAAAACCGTCATAGTCTCTTAAGCGATTTGTGGTGTATGAAAACCTTTCAAATCATTTTTTTTTGGTTTGTTACCAAATATTTTTGACTCCTTTAATAGGTATTATATATATTTTAATCATATGAAGCCCTTGGATTAAACTTATTTCATATCAAAGGATAAAACCGTCATAGTCTCTTACGCGATTTGTGGTGTGTGAAAACCTTTCAAATCATTTTGTTGTGAATAATTACCAAATATTTTTGAGTCCCTGAATAGGTATTAGATATATTTAAAGCATATGAAGACCTTGGATCAAACTCAATTCAAATCAAAAGGGTAAAACCGTCATAGTCTCTTAGGCAATTTGTGGTGTATGAACACCTTTCAAATTTTTTTATTGTGAATATTTACAAAATAATTCTGAGTCCTTGAATATGTATTAGATATATTTAAAGCATATGAATCCCTTGGATCAAACTCAATTTAATCAAAGTGTAAAACCGTCATAGTCTCTTAGGCGATTTGTGGTGTATGAAAACCTTTCAAATCAATTTTTTTTGTTAGTTACCAAATATTTTTGACTCCTTTAATAGGTATTAGATATATTTTAATCATATGAAACCATTGGATTAAACTTATTTCATATCAAAGGATAAAACCGTCATAATCTCTAACGCGATATGTGGTGTATGAAAACCTTTCAAACCATTTTGTTGTGAATAATTACCAAATATTTTTGAGTCCCTGAATAGCTATTAGATATATTTAAAGCATAAGAAGCCCTTGGATAAAACTCAATCAAAATTAAAGGGTAAAACCGTCATAGTCTCTTAGGCGATTTGTGGTGTATGAACACCTTTCAAATTTTTTTATTGTGAATATTTACAAAATAATTCTGAGTCCTTGAATATGTATAAGATATATTTAAAGCATATGAATCCCTTGGATCAAACTCAATTTAATCAAAGTGTAAAACCGTCATAGTCTCTTAGGCGATTTGTGGTGTATGAAAACCTTTCAAATCATTTTTTTTTGGTTAGTTACCAAATATTTTTCACTCCTTGAATAGGTATTAGATATATTTCAATCATATGAATCCCTTGGATTAAACTTATTTCATATCAAAGGATAAAACCGTCATAGTCTCTTAGGCCATTGGTGGTGTATGAAAATGTTTCAAATCATTTTGTTCTGAATAATTACCAACTATTTTATAGTCCTTGAATATGTATTAGATCTTTTTAAAACATATGAAGTCCTTGGATCCACCTCAATTCAAATCAAAGGGTAAAACCGTCATAGTCTCTTAATTACCAAATATTTTTGACTCCTTGAATAGCTATTAGATATATTTAAATCGTATGAAGCCCTTGGATCAAACTTATTTCATGTCAAAGGATAAAACCGTCTTAGTCTCTTAGGCGATTTGTGGTGTATGAAAACCTTTGAAATCATTTTGTTGTGGATAATTACCAAAACAATTTGAGTCCTTGAATATGTATTAGATATATATAAAGTATATGAAGCCCTTGGATCTAACTCTATTCAAATCAATGGTTAAAACCGTCATAGTCTCTTAGGAAATTTGTGGTGTATGGACACCTTTCAAATCATTTTGTGCTGAATAATTACCAAATATTTCCTACTCCTTGAATATGTATTATATATATTTTTAACATATGAAGCCCTTGGATCAAACTCAATTTAATCAAAGGGTAAAAATGTCATAGTCTCTTAGGCGATTTGTAGTGTATGAACACCTTTCAAATCATTTTTTCTAAATATTTACCAAAAAATTTTGAGCACTAGAATAGGTATTAGATCTATTTAAAACATATGAAGAAGCCCTTGGATATAAATCAATACAAATCAAAGGGTAAAAGCGTCATAGTCTCTTAGGGAATTTGTGGTGTATGAACACCTTTCAAATGATTTTTTTTATTTAATTACAAATATTTTTGACTCCTTGAATTGGTATTAGATATATTTCAATCATATGAAGCCCTTGGATTAAACTTATTTCATGTGAAAGGATAAAACAGTCATAGTCTCTTAGGTGATTTGTGGTGTATGAAAACCATTCAAATCATTTTGTTGTGAATAATTACCAAATATTTTTGAGTCCTTGAATAAGTATTAGATATATCTAAAGCATATGAAGCCCATGGATCAAACTCAATCCAAATTAAAGGGTAAAACTGCCACAGTCTCTTAGGGGATTTGTGGTGTATGAACATCTTTCAAATCATTTGTGGTGCTTAATTACCAAATGTTTTTGACTCCTTGAATCGGTAATAGATATATTTCAATCATATCAAGTCCTTGGATCAACCTGAATTCAAATCAAAGGGTAAAACCGTCATAGTCTATTAGGGGATTTGTGGTCTATGAACACCTTTCACATTATTTTGGTTGTTAATAATTACCAAATGTTTTTGAGTCCTTGAATAGGTATTAGATATGTTTAAACCATATGAAACCCTTGGATCAAACTCAATTCAAATCAAAGGGTAAAATCGTCATAGTCTCTTAGGCGATTTGTGGTGAATGAACACCTTTCAAATCAATTTGTTGCGAATAATTAGGAAATATTTTTGAGTCCTTGAATTGGTATTAGATCCATTTAAAGCATATGAAGTCCTTGGATCCACCTCAATTCAAATCAAATGGTAAAACCGTCATAGTCTCTTAGGGGATATGTGGTGTGTAACAACTTTGAATCATTTTTGTGCTTAATTACCAAATATTTTTGACTCCTTGAATAGCTATTAGATTTATTTTAATCATATGAAGTCCTTGGATTAAACTTATTTCATATCAAAGGGTAAAACCGTCATAGTCTCTTATGCGATTTGTGGTGTAAGAAAACCTTTGAAATCATTTTGTTGTGAATAATTACCAAAAACTTTTCAGTCCTTGAATAGGTATTAGATATATTTAAAGCATATGAAGCCCTTTGATCTAACTCAATTCAAATCAAAGAGTAAAACCGTCATAGTCTCTTTGGCGATTTGTGGTGTATGAACAACTTTCAAATCATTTTGTTGTGAATAATTACCAAATATTTTTTAGTCCTTGAATAGGTATTAGATCTATTAAAAGTATATGAAGCCCTTGGATCAAACTCAATTGAAATCAAAGGGTAAAATTGTCTAGTCTCTTAGGGGATTTGTGGTGTAAGAACACCTTTGAAATCATTTTTTATGGTAAATATTTACAAAATAATTATGAGTCCTTGAATATGTATTAGATATATTTAAAGCATATGAATCCCTTGGATCAAACTCAATTTAATTAAAGTGTAAAACCGTCATAGTCTCTTAGGCGATTTGTGGTGTATGAACACCTTTCAAATCATTTTTTTTGGTTAATTACCAAATATTTTGACTCCTTTAATAGGTATTTGATATATTTTAATCATATGAATCCCTTGGATTAAACTTATTTCATATCAAAGGATAAAACCGTCATAGCCTCTTAGGAGATTTGTGGTGTATGAATACATTTCAAATCATTTTGTTGTGAATAATTACCAACTAATTCTAACTCCTTGAATATATATTAGATCTATTTAAAGCATATGAAGCCCTTGGATCTAACTAAATTCAAATCAAAGGGTAAAACCGTCATTCTCTCTTAGGGGATATGTGGTGTATGAACACCTAAAAATCATTTTTTTGCTTCATTACCAAATATTTTTGACTCCTTAAATAGCTATTAGATATATTTAAAAAATATGAAGCCCTTGGATCGAACACAATTCAAATCAAAGGGTAAAACCGTCATAGTCTCTTAGGGGATTTGTGGTGTATGAACATCTTTCAAATCATTTTGTTTTGAATATTTACCAATTTCTTTTGACTCCTTGAATAGGTATTAGATCTATTTAAATAATATGAAGCCCTTGGATATAACTCAATACAAATCAAAGAGTAAAACCGTCATAGTCTCTTAGGCGATTTGTGGTGTATGAACACCTTTCAAAAAAAATTATTGTGAATATTTACAAAATAATTTTGAGTCCTTGAATATGTATTAGATATATTTAAATAATATAAAGCACTTGGATCAAACTCAATTTAATCAAAGTGTAAAACCGGCATAGTCTCTTAGGCGAGTTGTGGTGTATGAACACCTTTCAAATCATTTTTTTTGGTTAATTACCAAATATTTTTTACTCCTTTAATAGGTATTAGATATATTCTAATCATATGAATCCCTTGGATTAAACTTATTTCATATCAAAGGATAAAACCGTCATAGTCTCTTACGCGATTTGTGGTTTATGAAAACCTTTCAAATCATTTTGTTGTGAATAATTACCAAATATTTTTGAGTCCCTGAATAGGTATTAGATATATTTAAAGCATATGAAGACCTTGGATCAAACTTATTTCATATCAAAGGATAAAACCGTCATAATCTCTCATGCGATTTGTGGTGTATGAAAACCTTTCAAATCATTTTGTTGTGAATAATTAGCAAATATTTTTGAGTCCCTGAATAGCTATTAGATATATTTAAAGCATAAGAAACGCTTGGAACAAACTCAATCAAAATTAAAGGGTAAAACCGTCATAGTCTCTTAGGCGATTTGTGGTGTATGAACACCTTTCAAAAAAATTTATTGTGAATATTTACAAAATAATTCTGTGTCCTTGAATATGTATTAGATATATTTAAAGCATATGAATCCCTTGGATCAAACTCAATTGAATCAAAGTGTAAAACCGTCATAGTCTCTTAGGCGATTTGTTGTGTATGAAAACATTTCAAATCATTTTTTTTTGGTTAGTTACCAAATATTTTGACTCCTTGAATAGGTATTAGATATATTTCAATCATATGAATCCCTTGGATGAAACTTATTTCATATCAAAGGATAAAACCGTCATAGTCTCTTAGGCGATTTGTGGTGTATGAAAACGTTTTAAATCATTTTGTTGTGAATAATTAGCAACTATTTTATAGTCCTTGAATATGTATTAGATCTTTTTAAAACATATGAAGTCCTTGGATCCACCTCAATTCAAATCAAAGGGTAAAACCGTCGTAGTCTCTTAAGGGATATGTGGTGTATGAACACCTTTTAAATCAATTTTTGTGCTTAATTACCAAATATTTTTGACTCCTTGAATAGCTATTAGATATATTTCAATCATATGAAGCCCTTGGATCAAACTTATTTCATATCAAAGGGTAAAACCATCTTAGTCTCTTAGGCGATTTGTGGTGTATGAAAACCTTTGAAATCATTTTGTTGTGAATAATTACAAAAAAAAATTGAGTCCTTGAATAGGTATTAGATATATATAAAGCATATGTAGCCCTTGGATCTAACTATATTCAAAACAATGGTTAAAACCGTTATAGTCTCTTAGGAAATTTGTGGTGTATGTACACCTTTCAAATCATTTTGTTGTTAATAATTAGCAAATATTTCCGACTCCTTGAATATGTATTAGATATATTTAAAGCATATGAAGCCCTTGGATCAAACTCAATTTAATCAAAGGGTAAAAATGTCATAGTCTCTTAGGCGATTTGTAGTGTATGAACACCTTTCAAATCATTTTTTATGAATATTTACCAAAAAATTTTGAGCCCTTGAATATGTATTAGATCTATTTAAAACATATGAAGAAGCCCTTGGATATAACTCAATACAAATCAAAGGGTAAAAGCGTCATAGTCTCATAGGGAATTTGTGGTGTATGAACACCTTTCAAATCATTTTTTTTGTTTAATTACAAATTTTTTTGACTCCTTGAATTGGTATTAGATATATTTCAATCATATGAAGCCCTTGGATTAAACTTATTTCATGTGAAAGGATAAAACAGTCATAGTCTCTTAGGCGATTTGTGGTGTATTAAAACCATTCAAATCATTTTTTTGGTGAACAATTACCAAATATTTTTGAGTCCTTGAATAAGTATTAGATATATTTAAAGCATATGAAGCCCTTGGATCAAACTCAATCCAAATCAAAGGGTAAAACTTTCATAGTCTCTTAAGGGATTTGTGGTGTATGGACATCTTTCAAATCATTTGTGGTGCTTAATTACCAAATGTTTTTGACTCCTTGAATCGGTAATAGATATATTTCAATCATATGAAGTCCTTGGATCAACCTAAATTCAAATCAAAGGGAAAACCGTCATAGTCTCTTAGGGGATTTGTTGTGTATGAACACCTTTCACATTATTTTGGTTGTTAATAATTACCAAATGTTTTTGAGTCCTTGAATATGTATTATATATGTTTAAACCATATGAAACCCTTGGATCAAACTCAATTCAAATCAAAGGATAAAACCGTCATAGTCACTTAGGCGATTTGTGGTGAATGAACACCTTTCAAATCAATTTGTTGGGAATAATTAGGAAATATTTTTGAGTCCTTGGATTGGTATTAGATCCTTTTAAAGCATATGAAGTCCTTGGATCCACCTCAATTCAAATCAAAGGGTAAAACCGTCATAGTCTCTTAGGGGGATATGTGGTGTATGAACACCTTTGAATCATTTTTTGTGCTTAATTACCAAATATTTTTGACTCCTTGAATAGGTATTAGATATATTTCAATCATATGAAGCCCTTGGATCAAACACAATTCAAATCAAAGGGTAAAACCGTCATAGTCTCTTAGGGGATTTGTGGTGTATGAACATCTTTCAAATCATTTTGTTTTGAATATTTACCAATTTATTTTGACTCCTTGAATAGGTATTAGATCTATTTAAATAATATGAAGCCCTTGGATATAACTCAATACAAATCAAAGAGTAAAACCGTCATAGTCTCTTAGGCGATTTGTGGTGTATGAACACCTTTCAAATTTTTTTATTGTGAATATTTACAAAATAATTCTGAGTCCTTGAATATGTATAAGATATATTTAAAGCATATGAATCCCTTGGATCAAACTCAATTTAATCAAAGTGTAAAACCGTCATAGTCTCTTAGGCGATTTGTGGTGTATGAAAACCTTTCAAATCATTTTTTTTTGGTTAGTTACCAAATATTTTTCACTCCTTGAATAGGTATTAGATATATTTCAATCATATGAATCCCTTGGATTAAACTTATTTCATATCAAAGGATAAAACCGTCATAGTCTCTTAGGCCATTGGTGGTGTATGAAAATGTTTCATATCATTTTGTTCTGAATAATTACCAACTATTTTATAGTCCTTGAATATGTATTAGATCTTTTTAAAACATATGAAGTCCTTGGATCCACCTCAATTCAAATCAAAGGGTAAAACCGTCATAGTCTCTTAATTACCAAATATTTTTGACTCCTTGAATAGCTATTAGATATATTTAAATCGTATGAAGCCCTTGGATCAAACTTATTTCATGTCAAAGGATAAAACCGTCTTAGTCTCTTAGGCGATTTGTGGTGTATGAAAACCTTTGAAATCATTTTGTTGTGGATAATTACCAAAACAATTTGAGTCCTTGAATATGTATTAGATATATATAAAGTATATGAAGCCCTTGGATCTAACTCTATTCAAATCAATGGTTAAAACCGTCATAGTCTCTTAGGAAATTTGTGGTGTATGGACACCTTTCAAATCATTTTGTGCTGAATAATTACCAAATATTTCCTACTCCTTGAATATGTATTATATATATTTTTAACATATGAAGCCCTTGGATCAAACTCAATTTAATCAAAGGGTAAAAATGTCATAGTCTCTTAGGCGATTTGTAGTGTATGAACACCTTTCAAATCATTTTTTCTGAATATTTACCAAAAAATTTTGAGCACTAGAATAGGTATTAGATCTATTTAAAACATATGAAGAAGCCCTTGGATATAAATCAATACAAATCAAAGGGTAAAAGCGTCATAGTCTCTTAGGGAATTTGTGGTGTATGAACACCTTTCAAATGATTTTTTTTGTTTAATTACAAATATTTTTGACTCCTTGAATTGGTATTAGATATATTTCAATCATATGAAGCCCTTGGATTAAACTTATTTCATGTGAAAGGATAAAACAGTCATAGTCTCTTAGGTGATTTGTGGTGTATGAAAACCATTCAAATCATTTTGTTGTGAATAATTACCAAATATTTTTGAGTCCTTGAATAAGTATTAGATATATCTAAAGCATATGAAGCCCATGGATCAAACTCAATCCAAATTAAAGGGTAAAACTGCCACAGTCTCTTAGGGGATTTGTGGCGTATGAACATCTTTCAAATCATTTGTGGTGCTTAATTACCAAATGTTTTTGACTCCTTGAATCGGTAATAGATATATTTCAATCATATCAAGTCCTTGGATCAACCTGAATTCAAATCAAAGGGTAAAACCGTCATAGTCTATTAGGGGATTTGTGGTCTATGAACACCTTTCACATTATTTTGGTTGTTAATAATTACCAAATGTTTTTGAGTCCTTGAATAGGTATTAGATATGTTTAAACCATATGAAACCCTTGGATCAAACTCAATTCAAATCAAAGGGTAAAATCGTCATAGTCTCTTAGGCGATTTGTGGTGAATGAACACCTTTCAAATCAATTTGTTGCGAATAATTAGGAAATATTTTTGAGTCCTTGAATTGGTATTAGATCCATTTAAAGCATATGAAGTCCTTGGATCCACCTCAATTCAAATCAAATGGTAAAACCGTCATAGTCTCTTAGGGGATATGTGGTGTGTAACAACTTTGAATCATTTTTGTGCTTAATTACCAAATATTTTTGACTCCTTGAATAGCTATTAGATTTATTTTAATCATATGAAGTCCTTGGATTAAACTTATTTCATATCAAAGGGTAAAACCGTCATAGTCTCTTATGCGATTTGTGGTGTAAGAAAACCTTTGAAATCATTTTGTTGTGAATAATTACCAAAAACTTTTCAGTCCTTGAATAGGTATTAGATATATTTAAAGCATATGAAGCCCTTTGATCTAACTCAATTCAAATCAAAGAGTAAAACCGTCATAGTCTCTTTGGCGATTTGTGGTGTATGAACACCTTTCAAATCATTTTGTTGTGAATAATTACCAAATATTTTTTAGTCCTTGAATAGGTATTAGATCTATTAAAAGTATATGAAGCCCTTGGATCAAACTCAATTGAAATCAAAGGGTAAAATTGTCTAGTCTCTTAGGGGATTTGTGGTGTAGGAACACCTTTGAAATCATTTTTTATGGTTAATATTTACAAAATAATTATGAGTCCTTGAATATGTATTAGATATATTTAAAGCATATGAATCCCTTGGATCAAACTCAATTTAATTAAAGTGTAAAACCGTCATAGTCTCTTAGGCGATTTGTGGTGTATGAACACCTTTCAAATCATTTTTTTTGGTTAATTACCAAATATTTTTGACTCCTTTAATAGGTATTTGATATATTTTAATCATATGAATCCCTTGGATTAAACTTATTTCATATCAAAGGATAAAACCGTCATAGCCTCTTAGGAGATTTGTGGTGTATGAATACATTTCAAATCATTTTGTTGTGAATAATTACCAACTAATTCTAACTCCTTGAATATATATTAGATCTATTTAAAGCATATGAAGCCCTTGGATCTAACTAAATTCAAATCAAAGGGTAAAACCGTCATTCTCTCTTAGGGGATATGTGGTGTATGAACACCTAAAAATCATTTTTTTGCTTCATTACCAAATATTTTTGACTCCTTAAATAGCTATTAGATATATTTAAAAAATATGAAGCCCTTGGATCAAACACAATTCAAATCAAAGGGTAAAACCGTCATAGTCTCTTAAGGGGATTTGTGGTGTATGAACATCTTTCAAATCATTTTGTTTTGAATATTTACCAATTTCTTTTGACTCCTTGAATAGGTATTAGATCTATTTAAATAATATGAAGCCCTTGGATATAACTCAATACAAATCAAAGAGTAAAACCGTCATAGTCTCTTAGGCGATTTGTGGTGTATGAACACCTTTCAAAAAAAATTATTGTGAATATTTACAAAATAATTTTGAGTCCTTGAATATGTATTAGATATATTTAAATAATATAAAGCACTTGGATCAAACTCAATTTAATCAAAGTGTAAAACCGGCATAGTCTCTTAGGCGAGTTGTGGTGTATGAACACCTTTCAAATCATTTTTTTTGGTTAATTACCAAATATTTTTTACTCCTTTAATAGGTATTAGATATATTCTAATCATATGAATCCCTTGGATTAAACTTATTTCATATCAAAGGATAAAACCGTCATAGTCTCTTACGCGATTTGTGGTTTATGAAAACCTTTCAAATCATTTTGTTGTGAATAATTACCAAATATTTTTGAGTCCCTGAATAGGTATTAGATATATTTAAAGCATATGAAGACCTTGGATCAAACTTATTTCATATCAAAGGATAAAACCGTCATAATCTCTCATGCGATTTGTGGTGTATGAAAACCTTTCAAATCATTTTGTTGTGAATAATTAGCAAATATTTTTGAGTCCCTGAATAGCTATTAGATATATTTAAAGCATAAGAAACGCTTGGAACAAACTCAATCAAAATTAAAGGGTAAAACCGTCATAGTCTCTTAGGCGATTTGTGGTGTATGAACACCTTTCAAAAAAATTTATTGTGAATATTTACAAAATAATTCTGTGTCCTTGAATATGTATTAGATATATTTAAAGCATATGAATCCCTTGGATCAAACTCAATTGAATCAAAGTGTAAAACCGTCATAGTCTCTTAGGCGATTTGTTGTGTATGAAAACATTTCAAATCATTTTTTTTTGGTTAGTTACCAAATATTTTGACTCCTTGAATAGGTATTAGATATATTTCAATCATATGAATCCCTTGGATGAAACTTATTTCATATCAAAGGATAAAACCGTCATAGTCTCTTAGGCGATTTGTGGTGTATGAAAACGTTTTAAATCATTTTGTTGTGAATAATTAGAAACTATTTTATAGTCCTTGAATATGTATTAGATCTTTTTAAAACATATGAAGTCCGTGGATCCACCTCAATTCAAATCAAAGGGTAAAACCGTCGTAGTCTCTTAAGGGATATGTGGTGTATGAACACCTTTTAAATCAATTTTTGTGCTTAATTACCAAATATTTTTGACTCCTTGAATAGCTATTAGATATATTTCAATCATATGAAGCCCTTGGATCAAACTTATTTCATATCAAAGGGTAAAACCGTCTTAGTCTCTTAGGCGATTTGTGGTGTATGAAAACCTTTGAAATCATTTTGTTGTGAATAATTACAAAAAAAAATTGAGTCCTTGAATAGGTATTAGATATATATAAAGCATATGTAGCCCTTGGATCTAACTATATTCAAAACAATGGTTAAAACCGTTATAGTCTCTTAGGAAATTTGTGGTGTATGTACACCTTTCAAATCATTTTGTTGTTAATAATTAGCAAATATTTCCGACTCCTTGAATATGTATTAGATATATTTAAAGCATATGAAGCCCTTGGATCAAACTCAATTTAATCAAAGGGTAAAAATGTCATAGTCTCTTAGGCGATTTGTAGTGTATGAACACCTTTCAAATCATTTTTTATGAATATTTACCAAAAAATTTTGAGCCCTTGAATATGTATTAGATCTATTTAAAACATATGAAGAAGCCCTTGGATATAACTCAATACAAATCAAAGGGTAAAAGCGTCATAGTCTCATAGGGAATTTGTGGTGTATGAACACCTTTCAAATCATTTTTTTTGTTTAATTACAAATTTTTTTGACTCCTTGAATTGGTATTAGATATATTTCAATCATATGAAGCCCTTGGATTAAACTTATTTCATGTGAAAGGATAAAACAGTCATAGTCTCTTAGGCGATTTGTGGTGTATTAAAACCATTCAAATCATTTTTTTGGTGAACAATTACCAAATATTTTTGAGTCCTTGAATAAGTATTAGATATATTTAAAGCATATGAAGCCCTTGGATCAAACTCAATCCAAATCAAAGGGTAAAACTTTCATAGTCTCTTAAGGGATTTGTGGTGTATGGACATCTTTCAAATCATTTGTGGTGCTTAATTACCAAATGTTTTTGACTCCTTGAATCGGTAATAGATATATTTCAATCATATGAAGTCCTTGGATCAACCTAAATTCAAATCAAAGGGAAAACCGTCATAGTCTCTTAGGGGATTTGTTGTGTATGAACACCTTTCACATTATTTTGGTTGTTAATAATTACCAAATGTTTTTGAGTCCTTGAATATGTATTATATATGTTTAAACCATATGAAACCCTTGGATCAAACTCAATTCAAATCAAAGGATAAAACCGTCATAGTCTTTTAGGCGATTTGTGGTGAATGAACACCTTTCAAATCAATTTGTTGGGAATAATTAGGAAATATTTTTGAGTCCTTGAATTGGTATTAGATCCTTTTAAAGCATATGAAGTCCTTGGATCCACCTCAATTCAAATCAAAGGGTAAAACCGTCATAGTCTCTTAGGGGATATGTGGTGTATGAACACCTTTGAATCATTTTTTGTGCTTAATTACCAAATATTTTTGACTCCTTGAATAGCTATTAGATATATTTCAATCATATGAAGCCCTTGGATCAAACACAATTCAAATCAAAGGGTAAAACCGTCATAGTCTCTTAGGGGATTTGTGGTGTATGAACATCTTTCAAATCATTTTGTTTTGAATATTTACCAATTTATTTTGACTCCTTGAATAGGTATTAGATCTATTTAAATAATATGAAGCCCTTGGATATAACTCAATACAAATCAAAGAGTAAAACCGTCATAGTCTCTTAGGCGATTTGTGGTGTATGAACACCTTTCAAAAAAATTTATTATGAATATTTACAAAATAATTTTGAGTCCTTGAATATGTATTAGATATATTTAAATCATATAAAGCACTTGGATCAAACTCAATTTAATCAAAGTGTAAAACCGGCATAGTCTCTTAGGCGAATTGTGCTGTATGAACACCTTTCAAATCATTTTTTTGGTTAATTACCAAATATTTTTGACTCCTTTAATAGGTATTAGATATATTTTAATCATATGAATCCCTTGGATTAAACTTATTTCATATCAAAGGATAAAACCGTCATAGTCTCTTACGCGATTTGTGGTTTATGAAAACCTTTCAAATCATTTTGTTGTGAATAATTACCAAATATTTTTGAGTCCCTTAATAGGTATTAGATATATTTAAAGCATATGAAGACCTTGGATCAAACTCAATTCAAATTAAAGGGTAAAACCGTCATTGTCTCTTAGGCGATTTGTGGTGTATGAAAACCTTTCAAGTCAGATTTTTTGGTTAGTTAACAAATATTTTTGACTCCTATAATAGGTATTAGATATATTTTAATCATACGAAGCCCTTGGATTAAACTTATTTCATATCAAAGGATAAAACCGTCATAATCTCTCATGCGATTTGTGGTGTATGAAAACCTTTCAAATCATTTTGTTGTGAATAATTAGCAAATATTTTTGAGTCCCTGAATAGCTATTAGATATATTTAAAGCATAAGAAACGCTTGGAACAAACTCAATCAAAATTAAAGGGTAAAACCGTCATAGTCTCTTAGGCGATTTGTGGTGTATGAACACCTTTCAAAAAAATTTATTGTGAATATTTACAAAATAATTCTGTGTCCTTGAATATGTATTAGATATATTTAAAGCATATGAATCCCTTGGATCAAATTCAATTTAATCAAAGTGTAAAACCGTCATAGTCTCTAAGGCGATTTGTGGTGTATGAAAACATTTCAAATCATTTTTTTTTGGTTAGTTACCAAATATTTTGACTCCTTGAATAGGTATTAGATATATTTCAATCATATGAATCCCTTGGATGAAACTTATTTCATATCAAAGGATAAAATCGTCATAGTCCCTTAGGCGATTTGTGGTGTATGAAAACGTTTCAAATCATTTTGTTGTGAATAATTAGCAACTATTTTATAGTCCTTGAATATGTATTAGATCTTTTTAAAACATATGAAGTCCTTGGATCCACCTTAATTCAAATCAAAGGGTAAAACCGTCATAGTCTCTTAAGGGATATGTTGTGTATGAACACCTTTCAAATCAATTTTTGTGCTTAATTACCAAATATTTTTGACTCCTTGAATAGCTATTAGATATATTTCAATAATATGAAGCCCTTGGATCAAACTTATTTCATATCAAAGGGTAAAACCGTCTTATTCTCTTAGGCGATTTGTGGTGTATGAAAACCTTTGAAATCATTTTGTTGTGAATAATTACAAAAAAAAATTGAGTCCTTGAATAGGTATTAGATATATATAAAGCATATGTAGCCCTTGGATCTAACTCTATTCAAAACAATGGTTAAAACCGTTATAGTCTCTTAGGAAATTTGTGGTGTATGGACACCTTTCAAATTATTTTGTTGTGAATAATTAGCAAATATTTCCGACTCCTTGAATATGTATTAGATATATTTAAAGCATATGAAGCCCTTGGATCAAACTCAATTTAATCAAAGGGTAAAAATGTCATAGTCTCTTAGGCGATTTGTATTGTATGAACACCTTTCAAATCATTTTTTATGAATATTTACCAAAAAAATTTGAGCTCTTGAATAGGTATTAGATCTATTTAAAATATATGAAGAAGCCCTTGGATATAACTCAATACAAATCAAAGGGTAAAAGCGTCATAGTCTCATAGGGAATTTGTGGTGTATGAACACCTTTCAAATCATTTTTTTTGTTTAATTACAAATTTTTTTGACTCCTTGAATTGGTATTAGATATATTTCAATCATATGAAGCCCTTGGATTAAAATTATTTCATGTGAAAGGATAAAACAGTCATAGTCTCTTAGGCGATTTGTGGTGTATGAAAACCATTCAAATCATTTTTTTGGTGAATAATTACCAAATATTTTTGAGTCCTTGAATAAGTATTAGATATATTTAAAGCATATGAAGCCCTTGGATCAAACCCAATCCAAATCAAAGGGTAAAACTGTCATAGTCTCTTAGGGGATTTGTGGTGTATGGACATCTTTCAAATCATTTGTGGTGCTTATTTACCAAATGTTTTTGACTCCTTGAATCGGTAATAGATATATTTCAATCATATGAAGTCCTTGGATCAACCTAAATTCAAATCAAAGGGTAAAACCGTCATAGTCTCTTAGGGGATTTGTGGTGTATGAACACCTTTCACATTATTTTGGTTGTTTATAATTACCAAATGTTTTTGAGTCCTTGAATATGTATTATATATGTTTAAACCATATGAAACCCTTGGATCAAACTCAATTCAAATCAAAGGATAAAACCGTCATAGTCTCTTAGGCGATTTGTGGTGAATGAACACCTTTCAAATCAATTTGTTGGGAATAATTAGGAAATATTTTTGAGTCTTGAATTGGTATTAGATCCTTTTAAAGCATATGAAGTCCTTGGATCCACCTCAATTCAAATCAAAGGGTAAAACCGTCATAGTCTCTTAGGGGATATATGGTGTATGAACACCTTTGAATCATTTTTTGTGCTTAATTACCAAATATTTTTGACTCCTTGAATAGCTATTAGATATATTTTAATCATATGAAGCCCTTGGATCAAACTTATTTCATATCAAAGTGTAAAACTGTCATAGTCTCTTAGGCGATTTGTGGTGTATGAACACCTTTCAAATCATTTTGTTGTGAATAATTACCAAATATTTTTTAGTCCTTGAATATGTATTAGATATATTTAAAGCATATGAAGCCCTTGGATCAAACTCAATTCAAATTAAAGAGTAAAACCGTCATAGTCTCTTAGGCGATTTGTGGTGTATGAACACCTTTCAAATCATTTTATTGTGAATATTTACAAAATAATTATGAGTCCTTGAATATGTATTAGATATATTTAAAGAATATGAATCCCTTGGATCAAACTCAATTTAATCAAAGTGTAAAACCGTCATAGTCTCTTAGGCGATTTGTGGTGTATGAACACCTTTCAAATCAATTTTTTTGGTTAATTACCAAATATTTTTGGCTCCTTTAATAGGTATTAGATATATCTTAATCATATGAAGCCCTTGGATTAAACTTTTTTCATATCAAAGGATAAAACCGTCATAGTCTCTTAGGCGATTTGTGGTGTATGAAAACCTTTCAAATCAATTTTTTTGGTTAGTTACCAAATATTTTTGACTCCTTTAATAGGTATTAGATATATTTTAATCATATGAAGCCCTTGGATTAAACTTATTTCATATCAAAGGATAAAACCGTCATAATCTCTTACGCGATATGTGGTGTATGAAAACCATTCAAATCATTTTGTTGTGAATAATTCCCAAATATTTTTGAGTCCCTGAATAGCTATTAGATATATTTAAAGCATAAGAAGCCCTTGGATCAAACTCAATCAAAATTTAAGGGTAAAACTGTCATAGTCTCTTAGGCGAGTTGTGGTGTATGAACACCTTTCAAATAATTTTATTGTGAATATTTACCAAATAATTCTGAGTCCTTGAATATGTATTAGATATATTTAAAACATATGAATCCCTTGGATCAAACTCAATTTAATCAAAGTGTAAAACCGTCATAGTCTCTTAGGCGATTTGTGGTGTATGAACACCTTTCAAATCAATTTTTTTGGTTAATTACCAAATATTTTTGACTCCTTTAATAGGTATTTGATATATTTTAATCATATGAATCCCTTGGATTAAACTTATTTCATATCAAAGGATAAAACTGTCATAGTCTCTTACGCGATTTGTGGTGTATGAAAACATTTCAAATCATTTTGTTTTGAATAATTACCAAATATTTTTGAATCCTTGAATTGGTATTAGATATATTTAAATCGTATGAAGACCTAGGATCAAACTCAATTCAAATCAAAGGGTAAAATAGTCATAGTCTCTTAGGCGATTTGTGGTGTATGAACACCTTTCAAATTTTTTTATTGTGAATATTTACAAAATAAATCTGAATCCTTGAATATGTATTAGATATATGTAAAGCATATGAAGCCCTTGGATTAAACTTATTTTAATCAAAGTGTTAAACCGTCATAGTCTCTTAGGCGATTTGTGGTGTATGAACACCTTTCAAATCATTTTGTTGTGAATAATTACCAAATATTTTTGAGTCCCTGAATAGGTATTAGATATATTTAAAGCATATGAAGACCTTGGATCAAACTCAATTCAAATCAAAGGGTAAAACCGTCATAGTCTCTTAGGCGATTTGTGGTGTATGAAAACCTTTCAAATCATTTTTTTTGGTTAGTTACCAAATATTTTTGACTCCTTTAATAGGTATTAGATATTTTTTAATCATATGAAGCCCTTGGATTAAACTTATTTCATATCAAAGGATAAAACCGTCATAATCTCTAATGCGATTTGTGGTGTATGAAAACCTTTCAAATCATTTTGTTGTGAATAATTACCAAATAATTTTGAGTCCCTGAATAGCTATTAGATATATTTAAAGCATAAGAAACGCTTGGATCAAACTCAATCAAAATTAAAGGGTAAAACCGTCATAGTCTCTTTGGCGATTTGTGGTGTATGAACACCTTTCAAATTTTTTATTGTGAATATTTACAAAATAATTCTGAGTCCTTGTTTATGTATTAGACATATTTAAAGCATATGAATCCCTTGGATCAAACTCAATTTAATCAAAGTGTAAAACTGTCATAGTCTCTTAGGCGATTTGTGGTGTATGAAAACCTTTCAAATCATTTTTTTTTTGTTAGTTACCAAATATTTTTGACTCCTTGAATAGGTATTAGATATATTTCAATCATATGAATCCCTTGGATTAAACTTATTTCATATCAAAGGATAAAACCGTCATAGTCTCTTAGGCGATTTGTGGTGTATGAAAACGTTTCAAATCATTTTGTTGTGAATAATTACCAACTATTTTATAGTCCTTGAATATGTATTAGATCTTTTTAAAACATATGAAGTCCAATTCAAATCAATGGGTAAAACCGTCATAGTCTCTTATGGGATATATGGTGTATGAACACCTTTCAAATCAAATTTTATGCTTAATTACCAAATATTTTTGACTCCTTGAATAGCTATTAGATATATTTCAATCATATTAAGCCCTTGGATCAAACTTATTTCATATCAAAGGGTAAAACCGTCTTAGTCTCTTAGGCGATTTGTGGTGAATGAAAACCTTTGAAATCATTTTGTTGTGAATAATTACAAAAAATAATTGAGTCCTTGAATAGGTATTAGATATATATAAAGCATATGTAGCCCTTGGATCTAACTCTATTCAAAACAATGGTTAAAACCGTTATAGTCGCTTAGGAAATTTGTGGTGTATGGACACCTTTCAAATCATTTTATTGTGAATAATTAGCAAATATTTCCGACTCCTTGAATATGTATTAGATATATTTAAAGCATATGAAGCCCTTGGATCAAACTTAATTTAATCAAAGGGTAAAAATGTCATAGTCTCTTAGGCGATTTGTAGTGTATGAACACCTTTCAAATCATTTTTTATGAATATTTACCAAAAAAATTTGAGCTCTTGAATAGGTATTAGATCTATTTAAAACATATGAAGAAGCCCTTAGATATAACTCAATACAAATCAAAGGGTAAAAGCGTCATAGTCTCATAGGGAATTTGTGGTGTATGAACACCTTTCAAATCATTTTTTTTGTTTAATTACAAATTTTTTTGACTCCTTGAATTGGTATTAGATATATTTCAATCATATGAAGCCCTTGGATTAAACTTATTTCATGTGAAAGGATAAAACAGTCATAGTCTCTTAGGCAATTTGTGGTGTATGAAAACCATTCAAATCATTTTTTTGGTGAATAATTACCAAATATTTTTGAGTCCTTGAATAAGTATTAGATATATTTAAAGCATATGAAGCCCTTGGATCAAACTCAATCCAAATCAAAGGGTAAAACTGTCATAGTCTCTTAGGGGATTTGTGGTGTATGGACATCTTTCAAATCATTTGTGGTGCTTAATTACCAAATGTTTTTGACTCCTTGAATCGGTAATAGATATATTTCAATCATATGAAGTCCTTGGATCAACCTAAATTCAAATCAAAGGGTAAAACCGTCATAGTCTCTTAGGGGATTTGTGGTGTATGAACACCTTTCACATTATTTTGGTTGTTTATAATTACCAAATGTTTTTGAGTCCTTGAATATGTATTATATATTTTTAAACCATATGAAACCCTTGGATCAAACTCCATTCAAATCAAAGGATAAAACCGTCATAGTCTCTTAGGCGATTTATGGTGAATGAACACCTTTCAAATCAATTTGTTGGGAATAATTAGGAAATATTTTTGAGTCTTGAATTGGTATTAGATCCTTTTAAAGCATATGAAGTCCTTGGATCCACCTCGATTCAAATCAAAGGGTAAAACCGTCATAGTCTCTTAGGGGATATGTGGTGTATGAACACCTTTGAATCATTTTTTGTGCTTAATTACCAAATATTTTTGAATCCTTGAATAGCTATTAGATATATTTTAATCATATGAAGCCCTTGGATCAAACTTATTTAATATCAAAGGGTAAAACTGTCATAGTCTCTTAGGCGATTTGTGGTGTATGAACACCTTTCAAATCATTTTGTTGTGAATAATTACCAAATATTTTTTAGTCCTTGAATATGTATTAGATATATTTAAAGCATATGAAGCCCTTGGATCAAACTCAATTCAAATTAAAGAGTAAAACCGTCATAGTCTCTTAGGCGATTTGTGGTGTATGAACACCTTTCAAAAACATTTATTGTGAATATTTACAAAATAATTCTGAGTCCTTGAATATGTATTAGGTATATTTAAAGCATATAAAGCACTTGGATCAAACTCAATTTAATCAAAGTGTAAAACCGTCATAGTCTCTTAGGCGATTTGTGGTGTATGAACACCTTTCAAATCAATTTTTTTGGTTAATTACCAAATATTTTTGACTCCTTTAATAGGTATTAGATATATCTTAATCATATGAAGCCCTTGGATTAAACTTATTTCATATCAAAGCATAAAACCGTCATAGTCTGTTAGGCGATTTGTGGTGTATGAAAACCTTTCAAATCATTTTTTTTGGTTAGTTACCAAATATTTTTGACTCCTTTAATAGGTATTAGATATATTTTAATCATATGAATCCCTTGGATTAAACTTATTTCATATCACAGGATAAAACCGTCATAATCTCTAACGCGATATGTGGTGTACGAAAACCATTCAAATCATTTTGTTGTGAATAATTACCAAATATTTTTGAGTCCCTGAATAGCTATTAGATATATTTAAAGCATAAGAAGCCCTTGGATCAAACTCAATCAAAATTTAAGGGTAAAACCGTCATAGTCTCTTAGGCGAGTTGTGGTGTATGAACACCTTTCAAATCATTTTATTGTGAATATTTACAAAATAATTCTGAGTCCTTGAATATGTATTAGATATATTTAAAGCATATGAATCCCTTGGATCAAACTCAATTTAATCAAAGTGTAAAACCGTCATAGTCTCTTAGGCGATTGGTGGTGTATGAACACCTTTCAAATCAATTTTTTTGGTTAATTACCAAATATTTTTGACTCCTTTAATAGGTATTTGATATATTTTAATCATATGAATCCCTTGGATTAAACTTATTTCATATCAAAGGATAAAACTGTCATAGTCTCTTACGCGATTTGTGGTGTATGAAAACATTTCAAATCATTTTGTTTTGAATAATTACCAAATATTTTTGAATACTTGAATTGGTATTAGATATATTTAAATCATATGAAGACCTAGGATCAAACTCAATTCAAATCAAAGGGTAAAATAGTCATAGTCTCTTAGGCGATTTGTGGTGTATGAACACCTTTCAAATTTTTTTATTGTGAATATTTACAAAATAAATCTGAATCCTTGAATATGTATTAGATATATTTAAAGCATATGAAGCCCTTGGATTAAGCTTATTTTAATCAAAGTGTTAAACCGTCATAGTCTCTTAGGCGATTTGTGGTGTATGAACACCTTTCAAATCATTTTGTTGTGAATAATTACCAAATATTTTTGAGTCCCTGAATAGGTATTAGATATATTTAAAGCATATGAAGACCTTGGATCAAACTCAATTCAAATAAAAGGGTAAAACCGTCATAGTCTCTTAGGCGATTTGTGGTGTATGAAAACCTTTCAAATCATTTTTTTTGGTTAGTTACCAAATATTTTTGACTCCTTTAATAGGTATTAGATATATTTTAATCATATGAAGCCCTTTGATTAAACATATTTCATATCAAAGGATAAAACCGTCATAATCTCTAATGCGATTTGTGGTGTATGAAAACCTTTCAAATCATTTTGTTGTGAATAATTACCAAATATTTTTGAGTCCCTGAATAGCTATTAGATATATTTAAAGCATAAGAAACGCTTGGATCAAACTCAATCAAAATTAAAGGGTAAAATCGTCATAGTCTCTTAGGCGATTTGTGGTGTATGAACACCTTTCAAATTTTTTTATTGTGAATATTTACAAAATAATTCTGAGTCCTTGCTTATGTATTAGACATATTTAAAGCATATGAATCCCTTGGATCAAACTCAATTTAATCAAAGTGTAAAACCGTCATAGTGTCTTAGGCGATTTATGGTGTATGAAAACCTTTCAAATCATTTTTTTTTGGTTAGTTACCAAATATTTTTGACTCCTTGAATAGGTACTAGATATATTTCAATCATATGAATCCCTTGGATTAAACTTATTTCATATCAAAGGATAAAACCGTCATAGTCTCTTAGGCGATTTGTGGTGTATGAAAACGTTTCAAATCATTTTGTTGTGAATAATTACCAACTATTTTATAGTCCTTGAATATGTATTAGATCTTTTTAAAACATATGAAGTCCTTGGATCCACCTCAATTCAAATCAAAGGGTAAAACCGTCATAGTCTCTTATGGGATATGTGGTGTATGAATTCAAATCAATTTTTGTGCTTAATTACCAAATATTTTTGACTCCTTTAATTGCTATTAGATATATTTCAATCATATGAAGCCCTTGGATCAAACTTATTTCATATCAAAGGGTAAAACCGTCTTAGTCTCTTAGGCGATTTGTGGTGAATGAAAACCTTTGAAATCATTTTGTTGTGAATAATTACAAAAAATAATTGAGTCCTTGAATAGGTATTAGATATATATAAAGCATATGTAGCCCTTAGATCTAACTCTATTCAAAACAATGGTTAAAACCGTTATAGTCTCTTAGGAAATTTGTGGTGTATGGAAACCTTTCAAATCATTTTGTTGTGAATAATTAGCAAATATTTCCGACTCCTTAAATATGTATTAGATATATTTAAATCATATGAAGCCCTTGGATCAAACTCAATTTAATCAAAGGGTAAAAATGTCATAGTCTCTTAGGCGATTTGTAGTGTATGAACATCTTTCAAATCATTTGTGGTGCTTAATTACCAAATGTTTTTGACTCCTTGAATCGGTAATAGATATATTTCAATCATATGAAGTCCTTGGATCAACCTAAATTCAAATCAAAGGGTAAAACCGTCATAGTCTCTTAGGGGACTGTGGTGTATGAACACCTTTCACATTATTTTGGTTGTTAATAATTACCAAATGTTTTTGAGTCCTTGAATATGTATTATATATGTTTAAACCATATGAAACCCTTGGATCAAACTCAATTCAAATCAAAGGATAAAACCGTCATAGTCTCTTCGGCGATTTGTGGTGAATGAACACCTTTCAAATCAATTTGTTGGGAATAATTAGGAAATATTTTTGAGTCCTTGAATTGGTATTAGATCCTTTTAAAGCATACGAAGTCCTTGGATCCACCTTAATTCAAATCAAAGGGTAAAACCGTCATAGTCTCTTAGGGGATATGTGGTGTATGAACACCTTTGAATCATTTTTTGTGCTTAATTACCAAATATTTTTGACTCCTTGAATAGCTATTAGATATATTTTAATCATATGAAGCCCTTGGATCAAACTTATTTCATATCAAAGGGTAAAACTGTCATAGTCTCTTAGGCGATTTGTGGTGTATGAACACCTTTCAAATCATTTTGTTGTGAATAATTACCAAATATTTTTTAGTTCTTGAATATGTATTAGATATATTTAAAGCATATGAAGCCCTTGGATCAAACTCAATTTAAATTAAAGAGTAAAACCGTCATAGTCTCTTAGGCGATTTGTGGTGTATGAACACCTTTCAAAAACATTTATTGTGAATATTTACAAAATAATTCTGAGTCCTTGAATATGTATTAGGTATATTTAAAGCATATAAAGCACTTGGATCAAAATCAATTTAATCAAAGTGTAAAACCGTCATAGTCTCTTATGCGATTTGTGGTGTATGAACACCTTTCAAATCAATTTTTTTGGTTAATTACCAAATATTTTTGACTCCTTTAATAGGTATTAGATATATCTTAATCATATGAAGCCCTTGGATTAAACTTATTTCATATCAATTTCTCACTAAAGAATGCAATAGGCCTCTTCTCTTGGATCAAAACAGCACCTACGCCAATCCCACTTGCATCACACTCTACCTAGAACAACTTGTGAAAATCTGGCAAGGCTAGGATAGAGGCGTTGCAAAGGAGCCACTTCACCTCTTCAAATGATCTTTGAGCTTGAGAGTTCCAAAAAACTCTCCCTTCTTCATCAACTCTGTGATTGGAGCCATAACTGTTGAGAAGTTTCGAATGAACCTCCTATAGAAGGAAATGACATGAGTCAAGAGCCAAAGTCAACCATTGGAGATGAGCCTATTTGCTTGGTTCTTGAGACCTTTGGATTCAAGCTCAAGGCCAATGGATCTTTTGTGACTATGTTAGCTTGGGAAGAAGAACTAGCTTGAAATGGCTAAAATGGGGCGTCCATAGCCATTTATAGAGTATTCTATTTGCTTTTGTTGAGTCATTTTTATTCATGTAATAAAAACTACATTAGGGCCGAAATTTCGGTTGGTTATGTAGATTCTAGTAGATTTCCAAATCCTATTGGGATTAGGAGATAAGGAGGCGTGTGGAAAGGTGATAAGGCCGAATGCCTATCATTTTCCGTCCTTGCTTATCTTTCCCTTCATTTTAGGGATTTAGTTTTATCTTGCTTTTTAGATAGAATTAGGGTTCCTTATCATACTAGAGTGTACTAGTATAAATAGGGAGCTTGTACACGCCATTTTTCATTTTTAAGAAATGTTAAGAACTTTGAGTCATATTTTCGAGCTTAATTGTTTGTCAATTAAATTCGTGCCATTTAATAATTTTCAGGAGTGTTAATTATTGAGTGATTAATCTACTTAATTCCAGGAGTGGTTTAAGTGAGATTGAAAGTTAATTAAATCTTTCAGGAGTGATTGATTTAATTTCCATATCCCTTAAACACATAAAGATATAAACTTTAGCCACAAAAACACATAAAAATTCGGACTTTAAAATATCTAGGTTCCTTTGCATTGGAGTACACTTGAATATTGCTTTCATAGAGCCATATTCATATCAATTGGTCTCAGATTTCCAGGAGGGTGAGGAAAGAAAGTGTCCGACTTTCTTGGTAAGCATTCTAAACTAGTTAATTCTAGTTATTGATCATTGTTTGGGCTTGTGTGGTTGGTTGGCTACTACTCTTGTTAGCGTGACTTTGTGTATTTGTGTGGCTTATTTGTTGATTGTTTTAAGCTTAAATCATGTCTAGTGTGGAGAAACTTGAAAAAATGATGCATGATTTACTTATTGGTGTTGAGGAGGACAGAGCTAGGGCTAGGAGGTTGGAAACCGCCCAGCTAACCTTGCATGATATGTTCAAAAGGAGAAACGACCCTAATCATGTTGATTATGAATCTGATCATGAGGTTGTCCAAAAAGTTAAATCCACTTATGATGATGATAGGGGAATAAAATTGGATGATTTTGATGGTAATGCAAATACTGAAGATTTGCTTGAGTGGATTAGACAACTTGAGAATGTGTGTGACTATAGGGGATTTGATGATGATAAAAAGTTTAAAATTGCCACTATTAGACTAACTAAATATGCTGGAATTTGGTTAGAAAGTCTAAAAGCAAAAAGGGCAAAACTTGGAAAACCTAAGCTTAAAAGTTGGGAGAAGCTTAAAAAGAAGTTGAAAGAGAGATTTATTCCAAGTGATTTCATTCAAAGGCAATACATGAAAAAGCGTGATTTAACTCAAAATTCTATGAGTGTGAATGATTATACTTTGGAATTTGATAATTTATGCTTGCTATGTGGGAATGAAGAGGTTGAGCAAGAAAAAATTGCTAGGTTTATTGGAGGTCTTCATAAATCTATTGCTAGAAAGATTGATATTGCCAACTATAGTACCTTTGATGATGTGTGTCAATTGGCTTTGAAGTTTGAAAGACATGAACTTGAGGATAAGAAAACCTATGGGGGGAAAAACACCACTTTCAAAAGCTTTAACCCTAACCCTAATTATCCATCTTCTTCCAAAGCCTTTGAAAAAAATGAAATTCCTTCTAAGGGGGAACAAAAGGGGGAGCGCCCTAAATTGGTAGTTTCTAGAGAGAAGTATGATGATAGTAGGAAGTGTTTTAAGTGTCAAGGGAGGGGTCATATTGCTGCAAATTGTCCCACTAGAAAAGCCCTAACCATGAGACAATATGTGACCATGGAGGAGGAAGAGAGGATGTATGACTATGTGGTGGAGAGTGACCATGAGAGTGAGGAGAATGAGGATGAAGATGCCTATGCTGAAGATGACTCTAGGATGATTGGAGTTATTAGGAGGACGTTACATGTTGATCATTCACCTAATCATGAGCAAAGAGAAAATCTTTTTCATACTAGATGGAGAGTTGGTGATTTCTCTTGCAATGTGATTATTGATAGTGGATCTTGTACTAATGTGGTGGCATCTAATGTGGTCTCTAAGTTGAATTTGTTGGTTAGAGATCATCCTTGTCCTTACAAGTTGAGTTGGTTAGATGATAAGACTGGTTTGATGGTTAAGAAACAAGCCCTTGTTTCTTTTTCGATTGGTAGCTACAAAGATGAGTTGTGGGGTGATGTTCTTCCTATGAGTGCTTGTCATGTTCTTCTTGGTAGACCTTGGCAATTTGATCGAAAGGTTATTCATGAGGGGGAGACCAACGTGTATTCTGTTTTGATGGGGTCCAAAAGGATTCGACTTATGCCCTTGTCTCCTAACACTATTGCGCCAAAGAAGAGGGATGAAAGCAAGCAAAGTTTGTTCCTTTCACCCAAGGAGTTCGAAAAGGAGGTTGAAATAGAAGGTCATGGTTATGCTTTATTTGTTAAATGTACTTTAACTAATGATGTTTCTATGAAGGATCCTAACCTTGCAGCTTTGTTAGAAGAGTTTGGGGATGCATTTCCCAAAGAGTTTCCTCAAGGGTTACCACCTTTGAGAGGGATCGAGCATGCTATTGATCTAGTGCCAGGCGCACCTTTGCCTAACAAACCAGCATATAGATGCGATCCTATGGCTTCTAAGGAGCTACAAAGACAGATTGAAGAGTTGATTGAACGAGGCTATGTGAAAGAAAGCATGAGTCCATGCGCTGTTCCTGCCCTTCTTGTTCCTAAGAAGGATGGTACATGGAGGATGTGCATTGATAGTAGGGCCGTCAACAACATCACCATCAAGTATCGCTTTCCTATGCCTAGATTGGAGGACATGCTTGATGAGTTACATGGAGCTTTGGTGTTTTCAAAGATAGACCTAAGGAATGGATATCACCAAATGAGAATTAGGGAAGGAGATGAGTGGAAAACCGCTTTTAAGACCAAACAAGGTCTATATGAGTGGATGGTGATGCCTTTTGGTCTTTGCAATGCTCCTAGTTCTTTTATGAGGCTTATGAATGAGGTACTACGTCCCTTTCTTAACAAGTTTATTGTTGTCTATCTAGATGATATTCTTGTATATAGTAATAGTATTGAATCTCATTTAGCTCATTTAAGACTGTTGTTTGAAAAATTAAGAGAACAAAAACTGTATGGCAAGATGGAAAAATGTGACTTTCTTGTACCTAGTATTGCTTTTCTTGGCTATATTGTTTCTAGGGATGGAGTACATGTTGATCCAGAGAAAGTCAAAGCTATTTCCACATGGTTGGCGCCAAGCAATGCTCATGAGTGTAGGAGTTTTCATGGCCTAGCTTCCTTCTATAGGAGGTTCATTCGAAACTTCTCAACAGTTATGGCTCCAATCACAGAGTTGATGAAGAAGGGAGAGTTTTCTTGGAACTCTCAAGCTCAAAGATCATTTGAAGAAGTGAAGAGGCTCCTTTGCAACGCCCCTATCCTAGCCTTGCCAGATTTTCACAAATTGTTCGAGGTAGAGTGTGATGCAAGTGGGATTGGCGTAGGTGCTGTTTTGATCCAAGAGAAGAGGCCTATTGCATTCTTTAGTGAAAAATTGAGTGGCGCCAAGCTCAATTACTCCAATTCTGATCGTGAGTTTTATGCTATTGTAAGGGCCTTGGATCATTGGTCTCATTATTTAAGGCCAAAGCCTTTTATACTTCATTCAGATCATGAGGCACTCAAACACATCCATGGGCAACAAAAGCTCAATTATAGGCACGCCAAGTGGGTTGAATTCCTACAATCTTTTACTTTTTCTTCTAAGTATAAAGAAGGAAAGAGTAATGTTGTTGCTGATGCTCTTTCTAGGCGTTCCTATCTCTTAACCATGGTTGATGCTCGTATTTTAGGGTTTGATCATTTGAAAGAATTGTATGTAAAAGATGAAGACTTTTGTAATTCTTTTACTAACCCTAATGGCATGTATGTAGTGCAAGAAGGATTTCTGTTTAAGGGGAACAGGCTTTGTGTTCCTAAGAGTGGCGTGAGGGAGTTGTTGGTGAGGGAAGTCCATAGTGGTGGCGTGGCTGGCCATTTTGGCATTCAAAAGACCCTAGACACATTGAGTGAGAGTTTCTATTGGCCTAGCATGGTGAAAGATGTTCATATGGTGGTTAGTAGGTGTGCTAGTTGTCAAAGAGCCAAGAGTACCTTCCATAAAGGCCTCTACACTCCATTACCAGTCCCTAATGCTCCTTGGGATAGTGTAAGTATGGATTTCATAGTAGGGTTACCTAGAACTCAAAGGGGAAAAGATGCTATCATGGTGGTGGTAGATCGTTTCTCTAAGATGGCTCACTTTGTACCTATGCATAAAACTGATGATGCTTTACATGTTGCTGATTTGTACTTTAGGGAGATCATTCGCCTACATGGTATCCCTAGAAGTATTGTTAGTGATCGATATTCCAAGTTCCTAAGTCACTTTTGGAGGAGCTTGTGGAAGATGGTTGGAACCAAGTTACTTTTCAGTACTAGTCATCATCCTCAAACTGATGGCCAAACTGAAGTAACTAATAGAACTCTTGGAGCTTTATTGCGTGGTTTGGTGAGTAAAACACAAAAGGATTGGGATATGAAGCTAGCCCATGCTGAATTTGCTTATAATCGAGCTCATTCAACCACTACCTCTCAATCTCCATTTGAGGTGGTCTATGGTATCAATCCTTTCCTTCCTATTGATTTTATTGTACTAACCAAATCTGAAATTCATGTTGATGCAAAGAAGAGGTTCGAAACCTTCAAAAAAACATGTGAGCAAGTCAAGGCAAGAATAGAGAAGATGAACACTCAATACAAGGAGAGAGCAAACAAGCATAGAAGGCAACCAAAGTTCAAAAGTGGCGATCTTGTGTGGATTCATTTGAGAAAGGAGAGGTTCCCAAGCAAGAGGAAGAATAAGCTCATGCCTAGGGCTGATGGTCCCTTTGAGGTGCTTGAGGTGATTGGAGATAGTGCCTACAAGATTGATCTTCCAAGTGAGTATGGAGGTGTGAGTGCTACGTTCAATGTTGGAGATCTTAGTCCTTACTATGATGATGAAAATTTGAGGACAAATTCTTTTGAAGAGGGGGAGAATGACATGAGTCAAGAGCCAAAGTCAACCATTGGAGATGAGCCTATTTGCTTGGTTCTTGAGACCTTTGGATTCAAGCTCAAGGCCAATGGATCTTTTGTGACTATGTTAGCTTGGGAAGAAGAACTAGCTTGAAATGGCTAAAATGGGGCGTCCATAGCCATTTATAGAGTATTCTATTTGCTTTTGTTGAGTCATTTTTATTCATGTAATAAAAACTACATTAGGGCCGAAATTTCGGTTGGTTATGTAGATTCTAGTAGATTTCCAAATCCTATTGGGATTAGGAGATAAGGAGGCGTGTGGAAAGGTGATAAGGCCGAATGCCTATCATTTTCCTTCCTTGCTTATCTTTCCCTTCATTTTAGGGATTTAATTTTATCTTGCTTTTTAGATAGAATTAGGGTTCCTTATCATACTAGAGTGTACTAGTATAAATAGGGAGCTTGTACACGCCATTTTTCATTTTTAAGAAACGTTAAGAACTTTGAGTCATATTTTCGAGCTTAATTGTTTGTCTATTAAATTCGTGCCATTTAATAATTTTCAGGAGTGTTAATTATTGAGTGATTAATCTACTTAATTCCAGGAGTGGTTTAAGTGAGATTGAAAGTTAATTAAATCTTTCAGGAGTGATTGATTTAATTTCCATATCCCTTAAACACATAAAGATATAAAATTTAGCCACAAAAACACATAAAAATTCGGACTTTAAAATATCTAGGTTCCTTTGCATTGGAGTACACTTGAATATTGCTTTCATAGAGCCATATTCATATCAGGCGATTTATGGTGTATGAAAACCTTTGAAATCATTTTGTTGTGAATAATTACCAAAAATTTTCGAGTCCTTGAATAGATATTAGAAATATTTAAAACATACGAAGCCCTTGGATCTAACTCAATTCAAATCAAAGGGTAAAACCGTCATAGTCTCTTAGGCGATTTGTGGTGTGTGAACACGTTTCAAATTTTTTATCGTGAATATTTACAAAATAATTGTGACTACTTGAATATGTATTATATATATTTAAAGCATATGAAGCCCTTGGATCAAACTCAATTTAATCAAAGTGTAAAACCGTCATAGTCTCTTAGGTGATTTGTGTTGTATGAACACCTTTCAAATAATTTTTTTGGTTAATCACCAAATATTTTTGACTCGTTTAATAGGTATTAGTTATATTTCAATCATATGAAGCCCTTGGATTAAACTTATTTCATATCAAAGCATAAAAACCGTCATAGTCTCTTAGGCGATTTATGGTGTATGAAAACCTCTAAAATCATTTTGTTATGAATAATTACCAAATATTTTTGAGTCCTTGAATAGGTATTAGATATATTTAAAGCATATGAAGCCCTTGGATCAAATTCAATTCAAATCAATGGATAAAACCGTCATAGTCTCTTAGGCGATTTGTGGTGTATGAACAACTTTCAAATCATTTGTGGTGCTTAATTACCAACTGTTTTTAAGTGATTGAATCAGTATTAGATATATTTCAATCATATGAAGTCCTTGGATCAACCTAAATTCAAATCAAAGGGTAAAACCGTCATAGTCTCTTAGTCTATTTGTGGTGTATGAACACTTTTCAAATCATTTTGTTGTGAATAACTACCAAATATTTTTGAGTTATTGAATAGGTATTAGATCTATTTAAATCATATGAAGCCCTTGGATATAACTCAATACAAATCAAAGGGTAAAACCGTCATAGTCTCTTAGGGGATTTGTGGTGTATGAAAACCTTTCAAATCATTTTGTTGTGAATAATTGATGTTAATCTAAAATCACCCTCCAAAGGATTGGATGATTATTCTAAACTTACGAACAATAGAACACTCACTTGAACAAGAAATCACTCGAAATAAGTAATAGTACCAAAACACAAGAGCACACTCAATGTTTTTGGGTTCTTGGTCAGAGATAAGACTCACTCAATCTATCCTAGGCTTATCACTCAAGACTCACTCAAAGTAATAAGGGTTAGGAATACTTGAGACAAACTCAAAGGAAAAACTATAACACAAAGGTTTTTTATCAAAACTCAAATCTGATTTCTATTATCATTTTCTCTCCTTATATAGAGATAAGGAGCAGCAAGGAGGAGCTGAAACACCCTAAAAAAAAGTCCTAAGAGGAATGGCTTTGAGGAGTTACAAAACTCCTTGATTCACGCTCTAATTAAGCCTCATTTAAGGGGCTGTTACAAAGAAGGCAATCAGCAACTTTGAGTTGTAAACAACCCCTAATTACATGCCTAATCAGCCACTAAACACACACCTACTTGCCTTAGTGTCTTAAGTAATCACTAGGATTTATTTTAAGCTTGGAATAAAACAACAAAAGAAATAGATTAAATAGGAATAAAAAAAAAACTTGGACTTCCTTTACAATCATGCTTGAAACCCAAACAGATTTTGGGCTCTTCAAAATGTGATGCACGCCTCAATCCACCATCCAAGTTAAACAAGTGACAAACTCGGGCTTAAGAACAAATGGAAAAAAGCCAAGAGCTTCTAAAACAAGTGCAACTGGTTCATGAACCAAAGAGCCTTTAAGTGGGCTTGACTTTGGATCATTCTCCCCTTCTTTTGAAGAGTTTTCCCTCAAACTTGAATCATCTAAGTATGGTGACAAATCCCCCACATTGAACGTAACACTAACACCCATCAACTCATCAGAAAGCTCAATTTTGTAAGCACTATCATTCACCCTTTCAGTCACTCTAAATGGACCATCAGAACGAGGCATGAGTTTGTTTTTGTGAAGTTTGGGAAATCTCTCTTTCCTCATGTAATAGCCCTAAGAAAACCCTAACCTTAAACCCTGATTGTGTGTTAAGCTTGAAATGATATTAAAGTAACTAGATAGTAGTATAACTAAGTATTTCTTACTATTCTATGCTTAATTGGTTAACTTATATGTTTTATATGAGTTATATGATTCATTCATATAGGATTATAGGACTCTAAGGTATTAGATGAAAGATAGTTACTTGGAACTGTCAGTTATGTTAAGTTCCAATGGGTTTTAGTGCTTAAAGTAGATTAGAATACTCTCCAACACCATATGAGGACAAAAGTGGGTAAGATCTATCATTCTTATTGGTTAGGAAGGTTTTGGAAACCAATAAATAGGTTAGAAGGTCCTTAAGAACCTTATTCATTAAGATTGTGAAAATCGTATGGAGATCGTTTTATCGGGTAGCAATGAACTTCCAGTTAAAGAGCCTTTCGGGGTTGAATCCGAGCTTAGAACCTAACCAAACTTGATATATGACATTCTTGGGATGTCTTAAGGTTAAAATGGTCATTTATACCCAAGAATTACGTGGCTCACTAAGGTAAATTGCTCACTATGTAAAAACTGGCCAGCTGAAAGTACAACTCAGACCTTTGCTCAAAAAAGGCTGCTTAACAGCTACTTGGGTGTCGATCTCTTAAAAACCTTTGGGTGCATCAAAGCCAACACCTCAAGATACCACCACAAGCAAGAACCTCCCAGAAATACCCAAAAACCGACCTTGCCCAGAACCCCTTTCCCTTCCCCTTGGGTACCGCCAGAACAGGCTATATATACCTTTTCTGGGTTTTCGCCTCTTTTCTCTTCTTTCTTCCTCTTAGACGCCTACTTTTATTTAAATATAGCACTTCTGGACATCCATACCAAGTAGTTTAAGCTTTGATTTCAATCATAAGACCTTTAAATCATATAGAAAACCTTGCTTAAAGATCACATAAGTTGCTGTAAGTTCAACAGACTACACCTCTTGTGTTTAAGCTTAATTTTTCATATCTAAAAGCTTGTTTGGACTAATTCTTAGCATTATACTGATTCAGGGGAAGCTGTTGGAGTAGTGAAACAATTGGATTAAGAAGTTCCATTGAATAAAGCCTCTTGAGTGAAGGTACACACCTAGTTTGGTTTTAACCTAGAAAATTCCATACTCATAGTTAGGTGATTGTTTCTTTCTAGTGTGAAGCATGTTTATGAAATGAATTTACCTATGATGTGTGTCTTATTATGTGTATGTTGAATATATAACATGTACATAACATGCTAAGGTTCATTAGAGTTGTTCTAGGTGATCTAAACAACGCTTATTTACCAAATTATCATGATTATGCTTCTAATTGGGATATGTTGAGTACATGGACTTGTGTAGTGATCGATAATAGGTATACTCTTGATGGAATTATATGTTTAAGTGTTAATCAAGTCTCTAAGGCATAACTGGTTAAGTTCAATCAAAGTTACTACTTTGAAGACTAAATTCAAATTTAAAAACTCTATGTTTCTTAACTACTATAACGAGAGTAATTGTAGGGAGTTGATAAGGAATCTGAGTTAAGGATGAATTGATAAGGATTATGAGTATTGAGTATTAAAGTATAAATTATTAAATATCTTGAATTACAAATATGAATGTAAGGCGTGAACATGCACCCGGGTTAGGGCGGGTAGTCCCTAGCTGTTACCCAATCAGGAGGGGCGAAATCCTGACGTTGAAGGACATGTTAAAGTTAAGTCTTGCAAGCTGAACATAAAAGGTGGGGTGACAACCCTCAAAAGTTTGGAGACAACCGGTACGCAGTACCCCTCTCCATTCGCGTTCATGCCAAACGATTCGATTTTTATGAAATTATAATAATTGAGTTGAATGTGACTGCTTGCTATTATAACTACGTGTTATCTGTTAGCTTTCAAAATACACCTAAACTTGTATTTTCTATTATACAATGTGTACTCAGCTTTGCTGATTGTTTTGTCATTTCTGTGGCCTGTCACTGGGTGGGTGGCAGAGTCTAATTTTGATGCAGGTTGGTACGAGGATATATAAGGAAGGGGTTGCTTTGTAATAGACTTTATGTATTGTAAATTAAGTAATGACTTATATATATATATATATATATATATATATATATGTTTACATAGTTAAGCAAGTGATAGACTATGGAACCTTAATCTTGTTTTGGTGGATGTAAGCTAAGGGCTACTGTAAGGACAACTTTGTAAGTATTAAGGATGTAGTTAAAGTTATTTTTGAAGGTATTTCGATATTCTCTTTCTTATATATTGAGAATGTCATGGTAATAGTCCAAATCTTATCTTGATGACGCTTCCGTTGTGATTAATTGTGTTGATTAGGGTTTAGTGGAGGTTGGGCTGTTACAAGTGGTATCCGAGCTAAATTAAGGCATAAGAATGCCCTAGTATGGTTGTTATGTTATTTTAAGGTGATAAGTGTTAGTGTACATTATGGTATCTTTAAAAATATCAATGGAACATTGAATTGAGGATGACTGAATCTAATAGTATGTATAAGTTGTGGTTTTGTAGATGAATAACAATAAGGGAAAGCAAGTAGTGATATTCGGAGGATTCTGAAGATTTAGGCAGATATGTACCAGCTATCCAAGAACCAGATACCTTTCTTCCATATAGTGCTTGCTATATAGATGTACCCGCCTGTGCAAGACTAGTGATGCAATCAATTGTGCAATATAATCAGGCGATGGGAAGAGGTGAGGAGAACCAGTTTGCTCGTCCTGAGATTCAGGCTTATACTCTGGTAAAGACGTTACCATCACATGAACCTTGGGAATCTCTAAATAAAGAATATTGGAGCATACTAGATTTTTATAGTCAAGGATTGAGGGAGCCTTGTGTTGATCATGCATCTATTGATAAAAAGCTTATTCGTTGGAATGTTACAGTTGAAGAGGTCTATAAGAGAATTTTGGAGGTAGACCAAAAAGGAAATGAAGATGGATTGATTATGACGTATGAGGATTATCAACATAAGAAGATACAGGAGATAGAGGCTAGAGTAGCTCAAGAAATGGCAGAAGCACAATTTAGTGATGATAGTAGGAAGGTCCCTCCGAAGAAGAGACGAATACAGGAAGAGGCAGGCCCGAGTGGACTTCCTAAGCATAATAATGAGGGGGTCAATCAACCAAAGGATCGAGAGAAACTGATTGAGTATATAGAAATAAGTTCTGACAGTGAGGGAGTTGAAGAAATAAATGTGCAAGTAGAAGAGGATTGAAATAAAACTCAAGTTATAGAGATAGAGGATGAAGTGGAGGTAGGAGAGACTGTAGTAGGAAACCCAATTATGGAAGGGAATAATATTGGTGAAGAAATGGAAAGTGAAGGTAGTAACTCTATTAAGGAGAGTTATGATCCTGATTATGTACCTGAAGAAGTTAGTCCCAAGAGTAGCACTGACAGTGGTTATGTCCGAGATCGTTTTCAACTAGATTAAATCTGGAGAAGAGAATCAAGGGGAAAGTGAATATTTTGAGCAACATAGCTAATGTAGTATATGGTGATGTATTTAGATGATCGGGAATATAGAAGGCTAGGATGTATATGAATGCATCGATTTTTGGGGTCTATGAACCTTGTATATGTATTATTAGAGTATAGTACTGACTAATGTAATTAATGTATATATATACTAGTATTTAGTAGTAGTAATTATTCGGATATGGTGTAAAAGTTTGACTATATGCTTATATATGAAAGCAAATTTTGGTGTGCATATGTGTTGTTCTTTACCTTATCTTAATACTATGTGCTTAATGTATTTTAAGTGGGGCTGAGGTTTTCTCAAAATTAGATTTGAGGTCAGGATACCATCAAATGAGGATTGCTGATGAAGATATTTATAAGACGGCGTTTAGAACAAGATATGGCCATTATGAGTTTGTGGTAATGCCTTTTGGGCTAACGAATGCCCCAGCCGCATTTATGGATTTAATGCAGAGATATTTTAAAGCTTATCTAGATCAGTTCGTAGTGGTCTTTATTGATGATATACTAGTGTATTCGAGGAATAAAAGAGACCATGAGGATCATTTACGGATAGTATTAGGTATACTGAGGGAGAAGAAGTTATATGCTAAGCTGAGTAAGTGTAATTTTTGGTTATCTGAAGTGTCATTCTTAGGGCATGTAATTTCAAAAGAAGGAGTGATGGTTGACCCTGAGAAGATAAAAGCAATTGTGGAGTGGCCGGCACCAACACACATTTCATAAGTACGAAGTTTTATGGGTTTAGCAGGGTACTATAGGAGGTTTGTGGATAACTTTTCAAGGATTTCCTTGCCTATTACATCACTGATACGGAAAAGTGTGAAATTTCAATGGTCATAAAGATGTGAGAAGGCTTTTCAAGAGTTGAAGCGAAAGTTAACTAGTGCACCAGTGTTAACCCTGCCGACTGATAAAGAGAAATACAAGATATATAGTGACGCATCGAAGGAAGGGTTAGGATGTGTACTGATGCAAAGAGGGAATGTTATAGCTTATGCCTCTAGACAATTGAGACCTCACGAGGGAAACTACCCTGTGCATGATTTGGAGTTAGATGCCGTTGTATTTGCTTTGAAGTTGTGGATACATTATCTATATGGTGTTCCATGTAAGATCTTTACTGATCATAAGAGTTTAAAGTATATCTTTACACAAAAAGAATTGAATATGCGACAGCGAAGGTGGTTGGAGTTGATCAACGACTATGAGATAGACATCCAATATCATCCGGGAAAAGCCAATAGAGTGGCTAATGCTCTAAGTAGAATACCTAGAAGAATGGTGAATGAACTCAATTCTGTGCCACAAGAAATTTACGAGGAGATGAGAAGATTAGATCTCGTCATTACACAAAAAGGAGAGACTCAGAGTGTTCTTAATGCGATGACTATACAACAAACTTTGTTCGATGAAATTATACAGAAACAACAGCATGACCCATTCCTGAGTGAAATAAGATGTAAGATAGAAAAGGGGAAATCTACTGATTTCCACCTTCATGAAAATGGGAGTGTTATGATTCACAGTCGGTGGTGTGTTCCAAATGACCCTGAGTTGAAAGATAAAATTTTAGGGGAAGCCTATAATTGCTCTTATTCCATTCACCCAGGAAGAGATAAGCTTGTAAAGGATCTCAAGAAGACATTTTGGTGGAAAGGACTCAAACGAGATGCCTCGAGATTTATCGCAAAGTGTTTGACATGTCAGAAAATCAAATTTGATCGAGGGAAAATGCCAGGGATGCTACAACCATTGCCAATACCAGATTGGAAGTGGGATTATGTATTTATGGATTTTATCATAGGGTTACCCCGCTCAAGAAAATCTAAAGACTCTATATGGGTAATTGTTGACAGACTGACAAAGACAAGTAGATTTATTGCTATGTAGACTACTTGGACGATGAAACAGATGGCAGATGCATATATTCGAGAGATCATACGATTGCACGGTACCTCGCGAACTATCATTTCCGACAGGGACACTCGATTTCTATCCCATTTTTAGGGGAAGTTACAAGAAGCATTCGGAACACGACTGAACATGAGCACAGCGTTTCATCCGTCTACTGATGGACAGACGGAAAGAACAATTCAAACACTAGAAGACATGCTACGAGCTTGTGTAATGGAACTCCTAGGATCATGGGAGGACCACTTAGCACTAATTGAATTTTCATATAATAACAGCCATCATTCAAGCATTGGAATGGCTCCTTATGAAGCATTATACAGTCGAAGGTGTCGTATGCCTATATGCTGGGATGACTTGAATTGGCAAGTACCAACTGGACCTGAATTAATTCAAGAAACAATGGAGCATGTTAAGATGATTCAGGAAAAGATGAAAACGGCACAGGATCGTCAAAAGAAGTATGCTGATTTAAGAAGGAGGAAGCTAGAATTTGAAGTTGGAGATAAAGTATTTCTCAAGATTTCACCTACAAGGGGAGTAAAAAGATTCGGAGTAAAAGGGAAACTAAGTCCGAAGTATATTGGTCCATATGAGATCTTGAGTAGGGTTGGCGAAGTAGCATATGAACTTGCTTAACCAGTGGAATTGGCCAAAGTACATAATGTGTTTCATGTGTCTCAATTGAGGAAATATATTTATGACCCATCCCATGTGCTATCCTATGAACCATTGCGGATAGATGAGACACTTACATATGAAGAAAAGCCATTACAGATATTGGATCATCGAGAAAAAGTACTCAAACAGAAAACAATTCCACTAGTAAAAGTGTTGTGGTCTAACCATGGAGAAGAAGAAGCAACATGGGAGAAAGAATCCGTTATGCGGGATCGATATCCACAACTATTTCAATAAGGTAAATATTTCAAGTTTCGAGGACGAAACTTATTTTAAGAGGGGTAGAGTGTAATAGCCCTAAGAAAACCCTAACCTTAAACCCTGATTGTGTGTTAAGCTTGAAATGATATTAAAGTAACTAGATAGTGGTCTAACTAAGTATTTCGTACTTTACTATGCTTAATTGGTTAACTTATATGTTTTATATGAGTTATATGATTCATTCATATAGGATTATAGGACTCTAAGGTATTAGATGAAAGATAGTTACTTGGAACTGTCAGTTATGTTAACTTCCAATGGGTTTTAGTGCTTAAAGTAGATTAGAATACTCTCCAACACCATATGAGGACAAAAATGGGTAAGATCTATCATTCTTATTGGTTAGGAAGGTTTTGGAAACCAATAAATAGGTTAGAAGGTCCTTAAGAACCTTATTCATTAAGATTGTGAAAATCGTATGGAGATCGTTTTATTGGGTAGCAATGAACTTCCAGTTAAAGAGACTTTCGGGGTTGAATCCGAGCTTAGAACCTAACCAAACTTGATATATGACATTCTTGGGATGTCTTAAGGTTAAAATGGTCATTTATACCCAAGAATTACGTGGCTCACTAAGGTAAATTGCTCACTATGTAAAAACTGGCCAGCTCAAAGTACAACTCAGACCTTTGCTCAAAGAAGGCTGCTTAACAGCTACTTGGGTGTCGATCTCTTAAAACCCTTTGGGTGAATGAAAGCCAACACCTCAAGAAACCACCACAAGCAAGAACCTCCCAGAAATACCCAGAAACCGACCTTGCCCAGAACCCCTTTCCCTTCCCCTTGGGTACCGCCAGAACAGGCTATATATACCTTTTCTGGGTTTTCGCCTCTTTTCTCTTCTTTCTTCCTCTTAGACGCCTACTTTTCTTTAAATATAGCACTTCTGGACATCCATACCAAGTAGTTCAAGCTTTGATTTCAATCATAAGACCTTTAAATCATATAGAAAACCTTGCTTAAAGATCACATAAGTTGCTGTAAGTTCAACAGATTACACCTCTTGTGTTTAAGCTTAATTTTTCATATCTAAAAGCTTGTTTGGACTAATTCTTAGCATTATACTGATTCAGGGGAAGCTGTTGGAGTAGTGAAACAATTGGATTAAGAAGTTCCATTGAATAAAGCCTCTTGAGTGAAGGTACACACCTAGTTTGGTTTTAACCTAGAAAATTCCATACTCATAGTTAGGTGATTGTTTCTTTCTAGTGTGAAGCATGTTTATGAAATGAATTTACCTATGATGTGTGTCTTATTATGTGTATGTTGAATATATAACATGGACATAACATGCTAAGGTTCATTAGAGTTGTTCTAGGTGATCTAAACAACGCTTATTTACCGAATTATCATGATTATGCTTCTAATTGGGATATGTTGAGTACATGGACTTGTGTAGTGATCAATAATAGGTATACTCTTGATGGAATTATATGTTTAAGTGTTAATCAAGTCTCTAAGGCATAACTGGTTAAGTTCAATCAAAGTTACTACTTTAAAGACTAAATTCAAATTTAAAAACTCTATGTTTCTTAACTACTATAACGAGAGTAATTGTAGGGAGTTGATAAGGAATCTGAGTTAAGGATGAATTGATAAGGATTATGAGTATTGAGTATTAAAGTATAAATTATTAAATATCTTGAATTACAAATATGAATGTAAGGCGTGAACATGCACCCGGGTTAGGGCGGGTAGTCCCTAGCTGTTACCCAATCAGGAGGGGCGAAATCCTGACGTTGAAGGACATGTTAAAGTTAAGTCTTGCAAGCTGAACATAAAAGGTGGGGTGACGACCCTCAAGAGTTTGGAGACAGCCGGTACGCAGTACCCCTCTCCATTCGCGTTCATGCCAAACAATTCGATTTTTCTGAAATTATAATAATGAGTTGAATGTGACTGCTTGCTATTATAACTACGTGTTATCTGTTAGCTTACAAAATACACCTAAACTTGTATTTTCTATTATACAGTGTGTACTCAGCTTTGCTGATTGTTTTGTCATTTCTGTGGCCTGTCACTGGGTGGGTGGCAGAGTCTAATTTTGATGCAGGTTGGTACGAGGATATATAAGGAAGGGGTTGCTTTGTAATAGACTTTATGTATTGTAAATTAAGTAATGACTTATGTATATATGTTTACATAGTTAAGCAAGTGATAGACTATGGAACCTTAATCTTGTTTTGGTGGATGTAAGCTAAGGGCTACTATAAGGACAACTTTGTAAGTATTAAGGATGTAGTTAAAGTTATGTTTTAAGGTATTTCGATATTCTCTTTCTTATATATTGAGAATGTCATGGTAATAGTCCAAATTTTGTCTTGATGACGCTTCCGTTGTGATTAATTATGTTGATTAGGGTTTAGTGGAGGTTTGGGCTGTTACAATCACATATGTATACCTTTGATAAATTAGAGGAGGCACACATGATTCGTGCTACCTCGGAGCCCGGTTTCTATGTACGGTTGTACGGTAAAAACTTTGTAAATTTTATGGTGCTTCCTCAGCCACAGAGAGTGGCAATCACTCCCGAGACTCCTACGAGTCAGCTCTTTATCCCCCCGGATGATGCATTTCGCCAAGGGGTGGATGATGAGTTTTCTCGGTTGGTTACCGCCCCAGAGGCCGGTGTAGCTGCCGCTCCTCCAGACTTTTATGAGACGATTGATAGGAGGCTTGGTTTTGTCGAGCAGGCGCTACATTAGGAGAGCAGCTAGGGGACATTCAGCAGTAGTTTTATGGGTTTCAGGATGACATGTACTCCATGTCATTAATGATGTCTGCTATGAACAGTTTCTTTGTTTCTCAGTACCCCACCTACACCGACCCTACTCCAACCATTGATGAGACGTTGAGGAGACGTCGAGAGGACCGAGCCTCTAGGAGGGGTCGTCGTGACCCTGGCGGTCCCTCTCATTCATAGCTTTTGTGAGCTCCTTCTTCCCCCCCCCCCCTTTATTTTATGTATTTGTCCTTAGTATTCCACATTGAGGACAATGTGTACTTTAAGTGTGGGGGTGGGGAATGTATTTCATATGTGGATGTATATATTGTATTTTCATTTTCATTTGATTTTCGATTTTATTTTTATTTTCTTTGTATATTTGATGAAATTTGAAAAAAAGAATGAAAAAAAGGAATGAAAAGAAATCCCGCTGAGTTGAAAACACGCAAGGGCGGGCGACTCGGGCAAAATTTGGAGGCCCTGATAGGTTGAAAACCCGAAAGGGCAGCCTATGCAAAAAAAGTGGCTTATTAAGAGCGGTGAGTTTGAAGAAAAAAAAAAGAAAAAAAAATTGTGGGAAGCTAGGATGAAAACCCGAAAGGGCTCCTAGGCAAAATGAGAGATTAAAGAGAGAAATTTGAAAGTTGAAAACTCATTTGCCGGAGGTGGTGTCATAAGATGGAAGACGATCTCGGAGTTTCGGGTATGGTTCTGATTTCATCCTTGTTTTGGGGAATTGGAGTATATTGTTCTAAGTTTAAATCCTTAGCAATAGGGGTTTATACTTGGTGATTTATTGATCATTTTTTTTAGGAGTAAGTATGGAATTTATCCCTTTTTCTCATGGTTCCATAGCTTACTTGTTTAGTATAGTTGAAGTAGTTGTAGGTCATCTTTTGAGGCTTAGTGTGTATATGCTAGAGTGAGTTCAAATCCTTGGAGATGTTACGGGATTTGAGCTCACGTTTTGGTTGTCATTAGTTTTGTTGGTGGTTGTTGTTGTTGTGTTTGTAGCATTTTTCAGGTCAGCTCGAAGCTAAGTGTGGGGGAGGCGTTCTCCCTTACATTTCGATTTTTAGCGGATTTGATGTTAGGTGGAGAGATGGAATGATGTGCATAGGAGTATTATTGATGTCCATGGCTTGAGCATCATTCTATGTTGTGATTCTCACTATTGGATTTACTCGCGGACGAGTAAAGTCTAAGTGTGGGGGTGTTTGATGTGCTCAAGTTATACGATATTATTACGTCATTTCACATGCATATGTTATATGATTTGATGGTTATTATTGGCGTTTTTGTGATTATTTGGCTTTAGCGGAAGTTCGGAGTTTTGTTTTGTAATGTACGTTAACTTTATAACTTTCGAACTTTGTATTGCCAAGTATATTTTTGAGTAATGCTCGTGGAAGTTTCGGATTATATTGAGTTGGCACGAGAGCATCTACGCGAGCAATAACCTCTAGCATCAACAACGTCCATGAACCAGCAGCAGCACCACCAAACACGCACCACCAAACCAAATAAGCAGCAGCAGCCCAGCAAAGCAGAGAACAGACCTAGGTCGCGGCCCGCGATGCACCTGTCACCCCCCGCGACCCAGATCACGGCCCGCGACCCCGCACCGTCCAGCTTCGCTCCTGCTTATATTTTGTATTTCTCGATGTTTTGTGAATTATTCATTTTGACGCTTCTTAGTTTCAGTTTAGGTCTCTTTAGAGAGAGGAAACCAAGGGGGAAAGGAATCCCTTTCCTTCCTCCTTGGGTTTGCTCCCACTTTCATTATGTAGCTTAGTTTGTATCTTAATCTCGAAGAAGATTAACTCGGAACTTCAATCTACTTTGTGAGATCTTTCTCCCTATTTACTTTCTTTGCTTATGGTTTGATTTCTATGTTTATTTCATGATTATTGCTTAGTTAAGCTAGGAGTACTACTAGTCTTGATTATGCTAATGATCTATTGCTGGATTTGAGAATGGAATCGGATTGTTTTGTTCTCCTTTCATATGCAGCTACCAAGAGATTAAACTAGATGCAGATCATCTTATTTAGTATCTTTGGAAGTTTAGCCAACTGATTAAATGCTATTTGCCTTAATATCATTGTCAGGTCTATTGATTCTCTGAGTTTATTGCTGCCTAGGGTTGGATTTATGCGCTTTCGTATAGGTTGCCCTTTGGTTAGGGTTTTCTAGTCACGCTGATCGTGCTACTTGGCTATGATTAAGGAGAATATGAGACTAGGTCTTAACAATAGATAAGTAAAGAAGTCATTAGGGTAAAGGTTCGATGATCGAGGTTTGATTTGAAGTTGTTGTTAATTGAATTCG
Organism: Patellifolia procumbens; assembly: GCA_947645195.1. Lineage (NCBI taxonomy): Eukaryota > Viridiplantae > Streptophyta > Magnoliopsida > Caryophyllales > Amaranthaceae > Patellifolia > Patellifolia procumbens. Next base: position 137,497 of record CANSGD010001122.1, read on the forward strand.
AGGTTATTCTACTTAGATATCCTATTGTAGTTAGTTGATAGTTTGGTTTAGTTTAGTTTATTAGAATGTATTTCAAAACCCCCCTTATTTTGGTTGCTTATTTTACATTAACTCAATCTCGCCAAAGGTTGGATGCATTGGATCATTGGCCGTGTTTTTGTTTTAATAGCATTGTGGAACGGATTTTTATGATGTTATTGATATTAAGTGGTTAGTGAGCCAATGTAAGCCATAGTTTCATTGCAAATGACGTTAATTTTTAAATAGCATGCTCATTGCTAACACACAAGTTATGGCATTGGAGTAAAGAAGTGGAGTGACCCTCCTAATCAACCACCACGTTGTGACATTATGAATCTAACGTGTCTTGCAAGAGTTCTACTCATTTTGTTTTGCAGGACGTGAATAGGAGGTTGGTTTGGAGGCATTCTTATCCCGCATAGAGTGCAGTTCCAATGTTTGAGTTCGGAGCCCTATGTCGTGTCGATGACATTAAATAAACGAGGATAGTATATAGGGCGTGCTTTCTTAATTTTAGTTGTTTTCTATTTATTTAGGATATTATGCTTTGGTATGTTTCTTTTGTATTTTTGCAGGACTCTAGAAGCTAGTCATCTTGGTGAAGTAACAAATGCGTGAAGGTTATGAAGTTGCCGGGAGTTGTGCGTGGAGTTGAATGCAAAAAAAAAGAAAAAAAAATGGATGATAAAGGTGTAAAGAGTAGGAAAGAAATAGAAAAGTAAAGAAGAAAAGAAAAAGAGAGGGGTACAACAAACAAGAAGGGGCTGCAGCAGAGGAACTACAGAGGAGACGGATCAGTAGAGGGTCGCGACCCGCTATAGCTGATCGCGGCCCGCGACGCAGGTCGCCCCCCTCGACCAGATACTGCCCAGCTTTTACTTGCTCGAATTTTCGACCCTCATTCACGCTTTTCATCCCTTCTCTCATTTAAACTCACACTACTCACCCACTCACTCACTCCTCCCTCTCAAACACTCTCTAATCCCACTTAAACACCACAAACCTTTAATTCTTCAACAAAATCTCTCACCCTAATCAAAATTACATCATTCCACTCTTAAATCCTCCTTTTTCAACTAAAAATTCAGAAATTTTACCCAAGTTCTTCATACCCTAGAATTTGGGGTTCTTTTATTTGAGCCATTTTTGGAGCGATTGAAGCTTGGAACTTAAAGTTTGTAGTTTGGAAAAGTTTTCTACAACAACAAACTCAACCACATTATGCTTTAAAGGCAATTTGGAGATCTCCCATCACCCATGGGTATAAATTTCCATCCCTTTGCCTATTGTTTGATTTAACTTGATTTGTTCTTGCTTAAATTATAGAGTTGTTGTTGTTGTTGAGTTCTTGTATTGTTGTTGATATTGGGATTGTGTTGAATTGAAGTAGTGGAGTGTGGAGGATTGATTTGAAAAATTCATTTGGGAATTGGTGATTGATTGTTGGTTGAAAGAAGTTGTGTTGATTGTGTTTTGTTGTAGTGCGAAAGAAAAGAAAAAAATGAGTGAATCAAAGCGTAGGAAGTCTACCGCCTCTGGTGGAGGTCCTATGCCTAAGATCAATTCTTTGGGACTAAAGAACCTTTCTCGACCTTCTACTCGTAGATGGGCAAAACTAGCTAAACCCAATCGCCACATTTTGGAGACCAAGTTTGTGGATATTGATGTACTACATACTTTGGGATTGCTCGACCCCGTTCGGACCTTACTAGGGAAGGTGGGATTACATGGTTTCTTAACTAGGAAGGCTAGGACCATAGAGCGGTATACGTTAGAGTTTCTTTCCACCTTGGAGAAGGGAGTAAATGATGAGGACGACCCTTTTATCACCTGCAACCTCAATGATTCACATTATAAGATGACATATGAAGAGATAAAGGAGGCCTTTGGTTGGGAGTATATGGCGAATAGTCAGCTTGTGGAGGCCCCAGGGTACAACGCAACCTATTTTTGGCAAGACCTCACCCATTTAGTGCGTACCTCTCGAGATAAGAGCACTGTTATCGTCCATCCGGCGATGCGTTACATTCACCGTTTATTGACAATGACGATACTTTGTCATGGTGAGGGTACGAACGTCCCTTCATTCGACCTTAGGTGCTTGTGGACTATGACATCACAGGGGGTTGGGTGTCCGCATTGGGTTGAGATTTTGGCGCAGCGTTGTTTGGCGTTGTCGGAAAAGGAGGCCGGTAAAATTAGCATAGGGGGCATGGTCACTTTATTGGCTCGATACTTGGAGATTGACATGCCTACGGAGTTGCAACCTTTAGGGACCGGAGGATCACATATGTATACCTTTAATAAATTAGAGGCGGCACACATGATTCGTGCTACCTCGGAGCCCGGTTTCTATGTATGGTTGTACGGTAAAAACTTTGTAAATTTTATGGTACTTCCTGAGCCACAGAGAGTGGCAATCACTCCCGAGACTCCAACGAGTCAGCCTTTATCCCCCCGGATGATGCATTTCGCCAAGGGGTGGATGATGAGTTTGCTCGGTTGGTTACCGCCCCAGAGGCCGGTGTAGCTGCCGCTCCTCCAGACTTTTATGAGACGATTGATAGGAGGCTTGGTTCTGTCGAGCAGGCCCAAGCTACATTAGGAGAGCAGCTAGGGGACATTCAGCAGCAGTTTTATGGGTTTCAGGATGACATGTACTCCATGTCATCAATGATGTCTGCTATGAACAGTTTCTTTGTTTCTCAGTACCCCACCTACATTTATTTGTGATAGAGGGTAAGCGAAATATTATCTTTGGAGGCCCTCGCGACAGAGCCTGCCAATTATTCACAACCAAATGATTTGAAAGGTTTTCATACACCACAAAGCGCCTAAGAGACTATGACGGTTTTATCCTTTGATATGAAATAAGTTTAATCCAAGCGCTTAATATGATTGAAATATATCTACTACCTATTCAAGGAGTCAAAAATATTTGGTAATTAACCAAAAAAATTGATATGAAAGGTGTTCATACACCACAAATCTCCTAAGAGACTATGATGGTTTTACCCTTTGATTTGTATTGAGTTATATCCAAGGGCTTTATATGCTTTAAATAGATCTAATACCTATTCAAGGACTCATAAAAATTTGGTAAATATTCACAACAAAATGATTTGAAAGGTGTTCATACACCACAAATCGCCTAAGAGACTATGACGGTTTTACACTTTTAGTAAATTGAGATTGATCCAATGGATTCATATGCTTTAAATATATCTAATACATATTCAAGGAGTCAGAATTATTTTGTAAATATTCACAATAAAAAAATTTGAAAGGTGTTCATACACCACAAATCGCATAAGAGACTATGACGGTTTTACCCTTTAATTGGAATTAAGTTTGATCCAAGGGCTTCATATGGTTTAAATATATCTAAAATCTATTCAAGGACTCAAAAATATTTGGTAATTATTCACAACAAAATGATTTGAAAGGTCTTCATACGCCACAAATCGCTTAAGCGACTATGACGGTTTTACCCTTTGATTTGAATTGAGTTAGATCCAAGGGCTTCATATGCTTTAAATATATCTAATACCTATTCAAGGACTCAAATTGTTTTTGGTAATTATTCACGACAAAATGATTTCAAAGGTTTTCATAAACCACAAATCGCCTAAGAGACTATGATAGTTTTACCCTTTGATATGAAATAAGTTTGATCCAAGGGCTTCATATGATTGAAATATATCTAATAGATATTCAAGGAGTAAAACTTATTTGGTAATTAAGCACAAAAAATTATTTGAAAGGTGTTCATACAGCACATATCCCCTAAGAGACTATGGCAGTTTTACCCTTTGATTTGAATTGAGGTGGATCCAAGGAGTTCATATGCTTTAAAAAGATCTAATACCTATTCAAGGACTAAAAAATATTTGGTAATTATTCCCAACAAATTGATTTGAAAGGTGTTGATTCACCACAAATCACCTAAGAGACTATGACGGTTTTACCCTTCAATTTGAATTGAGTCTTATCCAAGGGCTTCATATGGTTTCAATATATCTAATACCTATTCAAGGACTTAAAAATATTTGGTAATTATTTACAACCAAAATAATTTGAAATGTATTCATCCACTACAAATCGCCGAAGAGACTATGACGGTTTTACCCTTTGATTTTAAATAAGTTTGATCCAAGGGCTTCATATGATTGGAATATATCTAATACCTATTCAAGGAGTCAAAAATAATTTGGTAATTAAGCACAAACAATGATTTAAAAGGTGTTTATACACCACAAATCCCCTTAGAGACTTTGACGGGTTTACCCTTTCATTTGAATTTAGTTTGATCCAAGGACTTCATATGCTTTAAATATATCTAATACCTATTCAAGGTCACAAAAATATTTGGTAATTATTCACAACAAAATGATTTGAAAGGTGTTCATTCACCACAAATCGCCTAAGAAAGTATGACGGTTTTACGCTTTGTTTTGAATGTAGTTTGATCCAAGGGCTTCATATGCTTTAAATAGATCTAATACCTATTCAAGGAGTTAGAAATATTTTGTAATATTCACAACAAAATAATTTGAAAGGTGTTCATTCACCACAAATCGCCTAAGAGATTATGACGATTTTACCCTTTAATTTGAATTGAGTTTAATCCAAGGGCTTCATATGCTTTAAATATATCTAATTCATATTCAAGGACTCAAAAATATTTGGTAATTATTCACAACAAAATGATTTGAAAGATGTTCATACACCACAAATCCCCTAAGAGACTATGACGATTTTACCCTTTCATTTGAAATAAGTTTGATCCAAGGGCTTCATATGATTGACATATACCAAATACCAATTCAGGGGAGTGAACAATATTTAGTAATTAAGCACAAAAAATGATTTGAAAGGTGTTCATACACTAAAAATCGCCTAAGAGACTATGACGGTTTTACCCTTTGATTTGAAATAAGTTTTATCCAAGGTCTTCATATGATTGAAATATATCTAATACCTATTCAAGGATCAAAAATATTTGGTAATTAAGCACAAAAAATAATTTGAAAGGTGTTCATACACCACAAATCCCCTAAGAGACTATGACGGTTTTTACCCTTTGATTTGAATTGAGTTTGATCCAAGGACTTCATATGATTGAAATATACCAAATACCAATTCAGGGAGTGAATAATATTTAGTAATTAAGCATAAAAAATGATTTAAAAGGTGTTCATACACTAAAAATCGCCTAAGAGACTATGACGGTTTTACCCTTTGATTTGAATTGAGTTAAATCCAAGGGCTTCATATGCTTTAAATATATCTAATACCTATTCACGGACTCAAAAATATTTGGAAATTATTCACAACAAAATGATTTAAAAGGTTTTCATGCAGCACAAATCGCCTAAGAGACTATGACGGTTTTACCCTTTGATTTGAAATAAGTTTTATCCAAGGGCTTCATATAATTGAAATATATCTAATAACTATTCAAGGAATCAAAAATATTTGGTAATTAAGCACAAAAAATAATTTGAAAGGTGTTCAAACACCACAAATCCCTTAAGAGACTATGACGGTTTTACCCTTTGATTTGAATTGAGTTTGATCCAAGGACTTCATATTCTTTAAATAGATATAATACTTATTCAAGGACTCAAAAATATTTGGTAATTATTCCCAACAAAATGATTTGAAACGTCATCATTCACAAAAAATTGCCTAAGAGAGTATGACGGTTTTACCCTTTTTTTGAATTGAGTTTGATCCACGGGCTTTGTATACTTTAAGTAGATCTAATACCTATTTAAGGACTCAAAAATATTTGGTAATTATTCACAAAAAAATTATTTGAAAGGTGTTCATACACTACAAATCGCCTAAGAGACTATGACGATTTTACACTTTGATTAAATTGAGTTTGATCCAACGGCTTCATATGCTTTAAATATATCTAATGCAAATTCAAGGAGTCAGAATTATTTTGTAAATATTCACAATAAAAAAATTTGAAAGGTGTTCATGCACCACAAATCGTATAAGAGACTATGACGGTTTTACCCTTTAATTGGAATTGAGTTTGATCCAAGGGCTTCATATGGTTTAAATATATCTAAAATCTACTCAAGGACTCAAAAAATTTGGTAATTATTCACAACAAAAAGATTTGAAAGGTCTTCATACGCCACAAATTGCCTAAGAGACTATGACGGTTTCACCTTTTGATTTGAATTGAGTTAGATCAAAGGGCTGCATATGCTTTAAATATATCTAATGCCTATTCAAGGATTCATATTTTTTTTGGTAATTATTCACAAGTAAATGATTTCAAAGGTTTTCATAAAACACAAATCGCCTAAGAGACTATGACAGTTTTACCCTTTGATATGAAATAAGTTTGATCCAAGGGCTTCATATGATTGAAATATATCTAATAGCTATTCAAGGAGTAAAACTTATTTGGTAATTAAGCACAAAAATGATTTGAAAGATGTTCATACACCACATATCCCCTAAGAGACTATGACAGTTTTACCCTTTCATTTGAAATAAGTTTGATCCAAGGCTTCATATGATTGAAATATACCAAATACCAATTCAGGGAGTGAATAATATTAAGTAATTAAGCACAAAAAATAATTTGAAAGGTGTTCATACACTAAAAATCGCCTAAGAGACTATGACGATTTTCCCCTTTGATTTGAATTGAGTTAAATCCAAGGGCTTCATATGCTTTATATATATCTAATACCTATTCAAGGATTTAAAATATTTGGTAATTATTTGCTACAAAAATAATTAGAAAGGTGTTCATACACCACAAATCGCCAAAGAGACTATGATGGTTTTACCCTTTGATTTGAAATAAGTTTGATCAAAGGGCTTCATATGATTGAAATATATCTAATACCTATTCAAGGAATAAAAATTATTTGGTAATTAAGAACAAAATTTTTTTTGAAAGGTGTACATACACCACAAATCCCTTAGAGACTATGACGGTTTTACCCTTTGATTTGAATTGAGTTTGATCCCAGGATTTCATATGCTTTAAATAGATATAATACTTATTCAAGGACTCAAAAAAATTTTGTAATTATTCACAATAAAATGATTTGAAAGGTCATTATTCACAAAAAATCGCCTAAGAGAGTATGACGGTTTTACCCTTTTTTTTATTGAGTTTGATTCAAGGGCTTCGTATACTTTAAGTAGATCTAATACCAATTTAAGGACTCAAAAATATTTGGTAATTATTCTCAACAAAATGATTTGAAAGGTGTTTATACACTACAAATCGCCTAAGAGACTGTGACAGTTTTACACTTGGATAAATTGAGTTTAATCCCAGGGCTTCATATGCTTTAAATATATCTAATTCATATTCACGGACTCAAAAATATTTGGTAATTATTCACAACAAAATGATTTGAAAGATGTTCATACACCACAAATCTCCTAAGAGACTGTGAAGGTTTTACCCTTTCATTTGAAATAAGTTTGATCCAAGGGCTTCATATGATTGAAATATACCAAATACCAATTCAGGGAGTGAACAATATTTAGTAATTAAGCACAAAATATAATTTGAAAGGTGTTCATACACTAAAAATCGCCTAAGAGACTATGACGGTTTTACCCTTTGATTTGAAATAAGTTTTATCGAAGGGCTTCATATGATTGAAATATATCTAATACCTATTCAAGGATCAAAAATATTTGGTAATTAAGCACAAAAAATAATTTGAAAGGTGTTCATACACCACAAATCCCCTAAGAGACTATGACGGTTTTTACCCTTTGATTTGAATTGAGTTTGATCCAAGGACTTCATATGATTGAAATATACCAAATACCAATTCAGGGAGTGAAAAATATTTAGTAATTAAGCATAAAAAATGATTTGAAAGGTGTTCATACACTAAAAATCGCCTAAGAGACTATGACGGTTTTACCCTTTGATTTGAATTGAGTTAAATCCAAGGGCTTCATATGCTTTAAATATATCTAATACCTATTCAAGGACTCAAAAAATTTTGGAAATTATTCACAACAAAATGATTTAAAAGGTTTTCATGCAGAAAAAATCGCTTAAGAGACTATGACGGTTTTACCCTTTGATTTGAAATAATTTTTATCCAAGGGCTTCATATGATTGAAATATATCTTATAACTATTCAAGGAATCAAAAATATTTGGTAATTAAGCACAAAAAATAATTTGAAAGGTGTTCATACACCACAAATCCCGTAAGAGACTATGACGGTTTTACCCTTTGATTTGAATTGAGTTTGATCGAGGGACTTCATATGCTTTAAATAGATATAATACTTATTCAAGGACTTAAAAATATTTGGAAATTATTCCCAACAAAATGATTTGAAAGGTCATCATTCACAAAAAATTGCCTAAGAGAGTATGACGGTTTTACCCTTTTTTTGAATTGAGTTTGATCCAAGGGCTTCGTATACTTTAAGTAGATCTAATACCTATTTAAGGACTCAAAAATATTTGGTAATTATTCACAAAAAAGTTATTTGAAAGGTGTTCATACACTACAAATCGCCTAAGAGACTATGACGATTTTACACTTTGATTAAATTGAGTTTGATCCAATGGCTTCATATGCTTTAAATATATCTAAAGCATATTCAAGGAGTTAGAATTATTTTGTAAATATTCACAATAAAAAAATTTGAAAGGTGTTCATGCACCACAAATCGTATAAGAGACTATGACGGTTTTACCCTTTAATTGGAATTGAGTTTGATCCAAGGGCTTCATATGGTTTAAATATATCTAAAATCTACTCAAGGACTCAAAAATATTTGGTAATTATTCACAACAAAAAGATTTGAAAGGTCTTCATACGCCACAAATTGCCTAAGAAACTATGACGGTTTCACCTTTTGATTTGAATTGAGTTAGATCAAAGGGCTACATATGCTTTAAATATATCTAATACCTATTCAAGGATTCAAATTTTTTTTGGTAATTATTCACAAGAAAATGATTTCAAAGGTTTTCATAAAACACAAATCGCCTAAGAGACTATGACAGTTTTACCCTTTGATATGAAATTAGTTTGATCCAAGGGCTTCGTATGATTGAAATATATCTAATAGCTATTCAAGGAGTAAAACTTATTTGGTAATTAAGCACAAAAATGATTTGAAAGGTGTTCATACACCACATATCCCTAAGAGACTATGACAGTTTTACCCTTTCATTTAAAATAAGTTTAATCCAAGGGCTTCATATGATTGAAATATACCAAATACCAATTCAGGGAGTGAATAATATTAAGTAATTAAGCACAAAAAATAATTTGAAAGGTGTTCATACACTAAAAATCGCCTAAGAGACTATGACGGTTTTCCCCTTTGATTTGAATTGAGTTAAATCCAAGGGCTTCATATGCTTTATATATATCTAATACCTATTCAAGGATTTAAAATATTTGGTAATTATTTGCTACAAAAATAATTTGAAAGGTGTTCATACACCACAAATCGCCAAAGAGACTATGACGGTTTTACCCTTTGATTTGAAATAAGTTTGATCAAAGGGCTTCATATGATTGAAATATATCTAATACCTATTCAAGGAATAAAAATTATTTGGTAATTAAGAACAAAAAAAAATTTGAAAGGTGTTCATACACCACAAATCCCTTAGAGACTATGACGGTTTTACCCTTTGATTTGAATTGAGTTTGATCCCAGGATTTCATATGCTTTAAATAGATATAATACTTATTCAAGGACTCAAAAAAATTTGGTAATTATTCACAACAAAATGATTTGAAAGGTCATTATTCACAAAAAATCGCCTAAGAGAGTATGACGGTTTTACCCTTTTTTTATTGAGTTTGATTCAAGGGCTTCGTATACTTTAAGTAGATCTAATACCAATTTAAGGACTCAAAAATATTTGGTAATTATTCTCAACAAAATGATTTGAAAGGTGTTTATACACTACAAATCGCCTAAGAGACTATGACAGTTTTACACTTGGATTAAATTGAGTTTAGTCCCAGGGCTTCATATGCTTTAAATATATCTAATTCATATTCACGGACTCAAAAATATTTGGTAATTATTCACAACAAAATGATTTGAAAGATGTTCATACACCACAAATCTCCTAAGAGACTGTGAAGGTTTTACCCTTTCATTTGAAATAAGTTTGATCCAAGGGCTTCATATGATTGAAATATACCAAATACCAATTCAGGGAGTGAACAATATTTAGTAATTAAGCACAAAATATAATTTGAAAGGTGTTCATACACTAAAAATCACCTAAGAGACTATGACGGTTTTACCCTTTGATTTGAAATAAGTTTTATCCAAGGGCTTCATATGATTGAAATATATCTAATACCTATTCAAGGATCAAAAATATTTGGTAATTAAGCACAAAAAATAATTTGAAAGGTGTTCATACACCACAAATCCCCTAAGAGACTATGACGGTTTTTACCCTTTGATTTGAATTGAGTTTGATCCAAGGACTTCATATGATTGAAATATACCAAATACCAATTCAGGGAGTGAAAAATATTTAGTAATTAAGCATAAAAAATGATTTGAAAGGTGTTCATACACTAAAAATCGCCTAAGAGACTATGACGGTTTTACCCTTTGATTTGAATTGAGTTAAATCCAAGGGCTTCATATGCTTTAAATATATCTAATACCTATTCAAGGACTCAAAAAATTTTGGAAATTATTCACAACAAAATGATTTAAAAGGTTTTCATGCAGAAAAAATCGCCTAAGAGACTATGACGGTTTTACCCTTTGATTTGAAATAATTTTTATCCAAGGGCTTCATATGATTGAAATATATCTTATAACTATTCAAGGAATCAAAAATATTTGGTAATTAAGCACAAAAAATAATTTGAAAGGTGTTCATACACCACAAATCCCGTAAGAGACTATGACGGTTTTACCCTTTGATTTGAATTGAGTTTGATCCAAGGACTTCATATGCTTTAAATAGATATAATACTTATTCAAGGACTCAAAAATATTTGGTAATTATTCCCAACAAAATGATTTGAAACGTCATCATTCACAAAAAAGTGCCTAAGAGAGTATGACGGTTTTACCCTTTTTTTGAATTGAGTTTGATCCAAGGGCTTCGTATACTTTAAGTAGATCTAATACCTATTTAAGGACTCAAAAATATTTGGTAATTATTCACAAAAAAGTTATTTGAAAGGTGTTCATACACTACAAATCGCCTAAGAGACTATGACGATTTTACACTTTGATTAAATTGAGTTTGATCCAATGGCTTCATATGCTTTAAATATATCTAAAGCATATTCAAGGAGTCAGAATTATTTTGTAAATATTCACAATAAAAAAATTTGAAAGGTGTTCATGCACCACAAATCGTATAAGAGACTATGACGGTTTTACCCTTTAATTGGAATTGAGTTTGATCCAAGGGCTTCATATGGTTTAAATATATCTAAAATCTACTCAAGGACTCAAAAATATTTGGTAATTATTCACAACAAAAAGATTTGAAAGGTCTTCATACGCCACAAATTGCCTAAGAAACTATGACGGTTTCACCTTTTGATTTGAATTGAGTTAGATCAAAGGGCTGCATATGCTTTAAATATATCTAATACCTATTCAAGGATTCAAATATTTTTTGGTAATTATTCACAAGAAAATGATTTCAAAGGTTTTCATAAAACACAAATCGCCTAAGAGACTATGACAGTTTTACCTTTGATATGAAATAAGTTTGATCCAAGGGCTTCGTATGATTGAAATATATCTAATAGCTATTCAAGGAGTGAAACTTATTTGGTAATTAAGCACAAAAATGATTTGAAAGGTGTTCATACACCACATATCCCCTAAGAGACTATGACAGTTTTACCCTTTCATCTGAAATAAGTTTGATCCAAGGGCTTCATATGATTGAAATATACCAAATACAAATTCAGGGAGTGAATAATATTAAGTAATTAAGCACAAAAAATAATTTGAAAGGTGTTCATACACTAAAAATCTCCTAAGAGACTATGACGGTTTTCCCCTTTGATTTGAATTGAGTTAAATCCAAGGGCTTCATATGCTTTATATATATCTAATACCTATTCAAGGATTTAAAATATTTGGTAATTATTTGCTACAAAAATAATTTGAAAGGTGTTCATACACCACAAATCGCCAAAGAGACTATGACGGTTTTACCCATTGATTTGAAATAAGTTTGATCAAAGGGCTTCATATGATTGAAATATATCTAATACCTATTCAAGGAATAAAAATTATTTGGTAATTAAGAACCAAAAAAAATTGAAAGGTGTTCATACACCACAAATCCCTTAGAGACTATGACGGTTTTACCCTTTGATTTGAATTGAGTTTGATCCCAGGATTTCATATGCTTTAAATAGATATAATACTTATTCAAGGACTCAAAAAAATTTGGTAATTATTCACAACAAAATGATTTGAAAGGTCATTATTCACAAAAAATCGCCTAAGAGAGTATGACGGTTTTACCCTTTTTTTTATTGAGTTTGATTCAAGGGCTTCGTATACTTTAAGTAGATCTAATACCAATTTAAGGACTCAAAAATATTTGGTAATTATTCTCAACAAAATGATTTGAAAGGTGTTTATACACTACAAATCGCCTAAGAGACTATGACAGTTTTACACTTGGATTAAATTGAGTTTAATCCCAGGGCTTCATATGCTTTAAATATATCTAATTCATATTCACGGACTCAAAAATATTTGGTAATTATTCACAACAAAATGATTTGAAAGATGTTCATACACCACAAATCTCCTAAGAGACTGTGAAGGTTTTACCCTTTCATTTGAAATAAGTTTGATCCAAGGGCTTCATATGATTGAAATATACCAAATACCAATTCAGGGAGTGAACAATATTTAGTAATTAAGCACAAAATATAATTTGAAAGGTGTTCATACACTAAAAATCGCCTAAGAGACTATGACGGTTTTACCCTTTGATTTGAAATAAGTTTTATCCAAGGGCTTCATATGATTGAAATATATCTAATACCTATTCAAGGATCAAAAATATTTGGTAATTAAGCACAAAAAATAATTTGAAAGGTGTTCATACACCACAAATCCCCTAAGAGACTATGACGGTTTTTACCCTTTGATTTGAATTGAGTTTGATCCAAGGACTTCATATGATTGAAATATACCAAATACCAATTCAGGGAGTGAAAAATATTTAGTAATTAAGCATAAAAAATGATTTGAAAAGTGTTCATACACTAAAAATCGCCTGAGAGACTATGACGGTTTTACCCTTTGATTTGAATTGAGTTAAATCCAAGGGATTCATATGCTTTAAATATATCTAATACCTATTCAAGGACTCAAAAAATTTTGGAAATTATTCACAACAAAATGATTTAAAAGGTTTTCATGCAGAAAAAATCGCCTAAGAGACTATGACGGTTTTACCCTTTTATTTGAAATAATTTTTATCCAAGGGCTTCATATGATTGAAATATATCTTATAACTATTCAAGGAATCAAAAATATTTGGTAATTAAGCACAAAAAATAATTTGAAAGGTGTTCATACACCACAAATCCCGTAAGAGACTATGACGGTTTTACCCTTTGATTTGAATTGAGTTTGATCCAAGGACTTCATATGCTTTAAATAGATATAATACTTATTCAAGGACTCAAAAATATTTGGTAATTATTCCCAACAAAATGATTTGAAACGTCATCATTCACAAAAAAGTGCCTAAGAGAGTATGACGGTTTTACCCTTTTTTTGAATTGAGTTTGATCCAAGGGCTTCGTATACTTTAAGTAGATCTAATACCTATTTAAGGACTCAAAAATATTTGGTAATTATTCACAAAAAAGTTATTTGAAAGGTGTTCATACACTACAAATCGCCTAAGAGACTATGACGATTTTACACTTTGATTAAATTGAGTTTGATCCAATGGCTTCATATGCTTTAAATATATCTAAAGCATATTCAAGGAGTCAGAATTATTTTGTAAATATTCACAATAAAAAAATTTGAAAGGTGTTCATGCACCACAAATCGTATAAGAGACTATGACGGTTTTACCCTTTAATTGGAATTGAGTTTGATCCAAGGGCTTCATATGGTTTAAATATATCTAAAATCTACTCAAGGACTCAAAAATATTTGGTAATTATTCACAACAAAAAGATTTGAAAGGTCTTCATACGCCACAAATTGCCTAAGAAACTATGACGGTTTCACCTTTTGATTTGAATTGAGTTAGATCAAAGGGCTGCATATGCTTTAAATATATCTAATACCTATTCAAGGATTCAAATTTTTTTTGGTAATTATTCACAAGAAAATGATTTCAAAGGTTTTCATAAAACACAAATCGCCTAAGAGACTATGACAGTTTTACCTTTGATATGAAATAAGTTTGATCCAAGGGCTTCGTATGATTGAAATATATCTAATAGCTATTCAAGGAGTGAAACTTATTTGGTAATTAAGCACAAAAATGATTTGAAAGGTGTTCATACACCACATATCCCCTAAGAGACTATGACAGTTTTACCCTTTCATTTGAAATAAGTTTGATCCAAGGGCTTCATATGATTGAAATATACCAAATACAAATTCAGGGAGTGAATAATATTAAGTAATTAAGCACAAAAAATAATTTGAAAGGTGTTCATACACTAAAAATCTCCTAAGAGACTATGACGGTTTTCCCCTTTGATTTGAATTGAGTTAAATCCAAGGGCTTCATATGCTTTATATATATCTAATACCTATTCAAGGATTTAAAATATTTGGTAATTATTTGCTACAAAAATAATTTGAAAGGTGTTCATACACCACAAATCGCCAAAGAGACTATGACGGTTTTACCCTTTGATTTGAAATAAGTTTGATCAAAGGGCTTCATATGATTGAAATATATCTAATACCTATTCAAGGAATAAAAATTATTTGGTAATTAAGAACCAAAAAAAATTGAAAGGTGTTCATACACCACAAATCCCTTAGAGACTATGACGGTTTTACCCTTTGATTTGAATTGAGTTTGATCCCAGGATTTCATATGCTTTAAATAGATATAATACTTATTCAAGGACTCAAAAAAATTTGGTAATTATTCACAACAAAATGATTTGAAAGGTCATTATTCACAAAAAATCGCCTAAGAGAGTATGACGGTTTTACCCTTTTTTTTATTGAGTTTGATTCAAGGGCTTCGTATACTTTAAGTAGATCTAATACCAATTTAAGGACTCAAAAATATTTGGTAATTATTCTCAACAAAATGATTTGAAAGGTGTTTATACACTACAAATCGCCTAAGAGACTATGACAGTTTTACACTTGGATTAAATTGAGTTTAATCCCAGGGCTTCATATGCTTTAAATATATCTAATTCATATTCACGGACTCAAAAATATTTGGTAATTATTCACAACAAAATGATTTGAAAGATGTTCATACACCACAAATCTCCTAAGAGACTGTGAAGGTTTTACCCTTTCATTTGAAATAAGTTTGATCCAAGGGCTTCATATGATTGAAATATACCAAATACCAATTCAGGGAGTGAACAATATTTAGTAATTAAGCACAAAATATAATTTGAAAGGTGTTCATACACTAAAAATCGCCTAAGAGACTATGACGGTTTTACCCTTTGATTTGAAATAAGTTTTATCCAAGGGCTTCATATGATTGAAATATATCTAATACCTATTCAAGGATCAAAAATATTTGGTAATTAAGCACAAAAAATAATTTGAAAGGTGTTCATACACCACAAATCCCCTAAGAGACTATGACGGTTTTTACCCTTTGATTTGAATTGAGTTTGATCCAAGGACTTCATATGATTGAAATATACCAAATACCAATTCAGGGAGTGAAAAATATTTAGTAATTAAGCATAAAAAATGATTTGAAAAGTGTTCATACACTAAAAATCGCCTGAGAGACTATGACGGTTTTACCCTTTGATTTGAATTGAGTTAAATCCAAGGGATTCATATGCTTTAAATATATCTAATACCTATTCAAGGACTCAAAAAATTTTGGAAATTATTCACAACAAAATGATTTAAAAGGTTTTCATGCAGAAAAAATCGCCTAAGAGACTATGACGGTTTTACCCTTTGATTTGAAATAATTTTTATCCAAGGGCTTCATATGATTGAAATATATCTTATAACTATTCAAGGAATCAAAAATATTTGGTAATTAAGTACAAAAATAATTTGAAAGGTGTTCATACACCACAAATCCCGTAAGAGACTATGACGGTTTTACCCTTTGATTTGAATTGAGTTTGATCCAAGGACTTCATATGCTTTAAATAGATATAATACTTATTCAAGGACTCAAAAATATTTGGTAATTATTCCCAACAAAATGATTTGAAACGTCATCATTCACAAAAAAGTGCCTAAGAGAGTATGACGGTTTTACCCTTTTTTTGAATTGAGTTTGATCCAAGGGCTTCGTATACTTTAAGTAGATCTAATACCTATTTAAGGACTCAAAAATATTTGGTAATTATTCACAAAAAAGTTATTTGAAAGGTGTTCATACACTACAAATCGCCTAAGAGACTATGACGATTTTACACTTTGATTAAATTGAGTTTGATCCAATGGCTTCATATGCTTTAAATATATCTAAAGCATATTCAAGGAGTCAGAATTATTTTGTAAATATTCACAATAAAAAAATTTGAAAGGTGTTCATGCACCACAAATCGTATAAGAGACTATGACGGTTTTACCCTTTAATTGGAATTGAGTTTGATCCAAGGGCTTCATATGGTTTAAATATATCTAAAATCTACTCAAGGAATCAAAAATATTTGGTAATTATTCACAACAAAAAGATTTGAAAGGTCTTCATACGCCACAAATTGCCTAAGAAACTATGACGGTTTCACCTTTTGATTTGAATTGAGTTAGATCAAAGGGCTGCATATGCTTTAAATATATCTAATACCTATTCAAGGATTCAAATTTTTTTGGTAATTATTCACAAGAAAATGATTTCAAAGGTTTTCATAAAACACAAATCGCCTAAGAGACTATGACAGTTTTACCCTTTGATATGAAATAAGTTTGATCCAAGGGCTTCGTATGATTGAAATATATCTAATAGCTATTCAAGGAGTAAAACTTATTTGGTAATTAAGCACAAAAATGATTTGAAAGGTGTTCATACACCACATATCCCCTAAGAGACTATGACAGTTTTACCCTTTCATTTGAAATAAGTTTGATCCAAGGGCTTCATATGATTGAAATATACCAAATACCAATTCAGGGAGTGAATAATATTAAGTAATTAAGCACAAAAAATAATTTGAAAGGTGTTCATACACTAAAAATCTCCTAAGAGACTATGACGGTTTTCCCCTTTGATTTGAATTGAGTTAAATCCAAGGGCTTCATATGCTTTATATATATCTAATACCTATTCAAGGATTTAAAATATTTGGTAATTATTTGCTACAAAAATAATTTGAAAGGTGTTCATACACCACAAATCGCCAAAGAGACTATGACGGTTTTACCCTTTGATTTGAAATAAGTTTGATCAAAGGGCTTCATATGATTGAAATATATCTAATACCTATTCAAGGAATAAAAATTATTTGGTAATTAAGAACAAAAAAAAATTTGAAAGGTGTTCATACACCACAAATCCCTTAGAGACTATGACGGTTTTACCCTTTGATTTGAATTGAGTTTGATCCCAGGATTTCATATGCTTTAAATAGATATAATACTTATTCAAGGACTCAAAAAAATTTGGTAATTATTCACAACAAAATGATTTGAAAGGTCATTATTCACCAAAAAATCGCCTAAGAGAGTATGACGGTTTTACCCTTTTTTTTTATTCAGTTTGATTCAAGGGCTTCGTATACTTTAAGTAGATCTAATACCAATTTAAAGACTCAAAAATATTTGGTAATTATTCTCAACAAAATGATTTGAAAGGTGTTTATACACTACAAATCGCCTAAGAGACTATGACAGTTTTACACTTAGATTAAATTGAGTTTAATCCCAGGGCTTCATATGCTTTAAATATATCTAATTCATATTCACGGACTCAAAAATATTTGGTAATTATTCACAACAAAATGATTTGAAAGATGTTCATACACCACAAATCTCCTAAGAGACTGTGAAGGTTTTACCCTTTCATTTGAAATAAGTTTGATCCAAGGGCTTCATATGATTGAAATATACCAAATACCAATTCAGGGAGTGAACAATATTTAGTAATTAAGCACAAAATATAATTTGAAAGGTGTTCATACACTAAAAATCGCCTAAGAGACTATGACGGTTTTACCCTTTGATTTGAAATATGTTTTATCCAAGGGCTTCATATGATTGAAATATATCTAATACCTATTCAAGGATCAAAAATATTTGGTAATTAAGCACAAAAAATAATTTGAAAGGTGTTCATACACCACAAATCCCCTAAGAGACTATGACGGTTTTTACCCTTTGATTTGAATTGAGTTTGATCCAGGGACTTCATATGATTGAAATATACCAAATACCAATTCAGGGAGTGAAAAATATTTAGTAATTAAGCATAAAAAATGATTTGAAAGGTGTTCATACACTAAAAATCGCCTAAAAGACTATGACGGTTTTACCCTTTGATTTGAATTGAGTTAAATCCAAGGGCTTCATATGCTTTAAATATATCTAATACCTATTCAAGGACTCAAAAATTTTTGGAAATTATTCACAACAAAATGATTTAAAAGGTTTTCATGCAGCAAAAATCGCCTAAGAGACTATGACGGTTTTACCTTTTGATTTGAAATAATTTTTATCCAAGGGCTTCATATGATTGAAATATATCTTATAACTATTCAAGGAATCAAAAATATTTGGTAATTAAGCACAAAAAATAATTTGAAAGGTGTTCATACACCACAAATCCCGTAAGAGACTATGACGGTTTTACCCTTTGATTTGAATTGAGTTTGATCCAAGGACTTCATATGCTTTAAATAGATATAATACTTATTCAAGGACTCAAAAATATTTGGTAATTATTCCCAACAAAATGATTTGAAACGTCATCATTCACAAAAAAGTGCCTAAGAGAGTATGACGGTTTTACCCTTTTTTTGAATTGAGTTTGATCCAAGGGCTTCGTATACTTTAAGTAGATCTAATACCTATTTAAGGACTCAAAAATATTTGGTAATTATTCACAAAAAAGTTATTTGAAAGGTGTTCATACACTACAAATCGCCTAAGAGACTATGACGATTTTACACTTTGATTAAATTGAGTTTGATCCAATGGCTTCATATGCTTTAAATATATCTAAAGCATATTCAAGGAGTCAGAATTATTTTGTAAATATTCACAATAAAAAAATTTGAAAGGTGTTCATGCACCGCAAATCGTATAAGAGACTATGACGGTTTTACCCTTTAATTGGAATTGATCCAAGGGCTTCATATGGTTTAAATATATCTAAAATCTACTCAAGGACTCAAAAATATTTGGTAATTATTCACAACAAAAAGATTTGAAAGGTCTTCATACGCCACAAATTGCCTAAGAAACTATGACGGTTTCACCTTTTGATTTGAATTGAGTTAGATCAAAGGGCTGCATATGCTTTAAATATATCTAATACCTATTCAAGGATTCAAATTTTTTTTGGTAATTATTCACAAGAAAATGATTTCAAAGGTTTTCATAAAACACAAATCGCCTAAGAGACTATGACAGTTTTACCCTTTGATATGAAATAAGTTTGATCCAAGGGCTTCGTATGTTTGAAATATATCTAATAGCTATTCAAGGAGTAAAACTTATTTGGTAATTAAGCACAAAAATGATTTGAAAGGTGTTCATACACCACATATCCCCTAAGACACTATGACAATTTTACCCTTTCATTTGAAATAAGTTTGATCCAAGGGCTTCATATGATTGAAATATACCAAATACAAATTCAGGGAGTGAATAATATTAAGTAATTAAGCACAAAAAATAATTTGAAAGGTGTTCATACACTAAAAATACCCTAAGAGACTATGACGGTTTTCCCCTTTGATTTGAATTGAGTTAAATCCAAGGGCTTCATATGCTTTATATATATCTAATACCTATTCAAGGATTTAAAATATTTGGTAATTATTTGCTACAAAAATAATTTGAAAGGTGTTCATACACCACAAATCGCCAAAGAGACTATGACGGTTTTACCCTTTGATTTGAAATAAGTTTGATCAAAGGGCTTCATATGATTGAAATATATCTAATACCTATTCAAGGAATAAAAATTATTTGGTAATTAAGAACAAAAAAATTTTGAAAGGTGTTCATACACCACAAATCCCTTAGAGACTATGACGGTTTTACCCTTTGATTTGAATTGAGTTTGATCCCAGGATTTCATATGCTTTAAATAGATATAATACTTATTCAAGGACTCAAAAAAATTTGGTAATTATTCACAACAAAATGATTTGAAAGGTCATTATTCACAAAAAATCGCCTAAGAGAGTATGACGGTTTTACCCTTTTTTTTTATTGAGTTTGATTCAAGGGCTTCGTATACTTTAAGTAGATCTAATACCAATTTAAGGACTCAAAAATATTTGGTAATTATTCTCAACAAAATGATTTGAAAGGTGTTTATACACTACAAATCGCCTAAGAGACTATGACAGTTTTACACTTGGATTAAATTGAGTTTAATCCCAGGGCTTCATATGCTTTAAATATATCTAATTCATATTCACGGACTCAAAAATATTTGGTAATTATTCACAACAAAATGATTTGAAAGATGTTCATACACCACAAATCTCCTAAGAGACTGTGAAGGTTTTACCCTTTCATTTGAAATAAGTTTGATCCAAGGGCTTCATATGATTGAAATATACCAAATACCAATTCAGGGAGTGAACAATATTTAGTAATTAAGCACAAAATATAATTTGAAAGGTGTTCATACACTAAAAATCGCCTAAGAGACTATGACGGTTTTACCCTTTGATTTGAAATATGTTTTATCCAAGGGCTTCATATGATTGAAATATATCTAATACCTATTCAAGGATCAAAAATATTTGGTAATTAAGCACAAAAAATAATTTGAAAGGTGTTCATACACCACAAATCCCCTAAGAGACTATGACGGTTTTTACCCTTTGATTTGAATTGAGTTTGATCCAAGGACTTCATATGATTGAAATATACCAAATACCAATTCAGGGAGTGAAAAATAATTAGTAATTAAGCATAAAAAATGATATGAAAGGTGTTCATACACTAAAAATCGCCTAAGAGACTATGACGGTTTTACCCTTTGATTTGAATTGAGTTAAATCCAAGGGCTTCATATGCTTTAAATATATCTAATACCTATTCAAGTACTCAAAAAATTTTGGAAATTATTCACAACAAAATGATTTAAAAGGTTTTCATGCAGCAAAAATCGCCTAAGAGACTATGACGGTTTTACCCTTTGATTTGAAATAATTTTTATCCAAGGGCTTCATATGATTGAAATATATCTTATAACTATTCAAGGAATCAAAAATATTTGGTAATTAAGCACAAAAAATAATTTGAAAGGTGTTCATACACCACAAATCCCGTAAGAGACTATGACGGTTTTACCCTTTGATTTGAATTGAGTTTGATCCAAGGACTTCATATGCTTTAAATAGATATAATACTTATTCAAGGACTCAAAAATATTTGGTAATTATTCCCAACAAAAAGATTTGAAACGTCATCATTCACAAAAAAGTGCCTAAGAGAGTATGACGGTTTTACCCTTTTTTTGAATTGAGTTTGATCCAAGGGCTTCGTATACTTTAAGTAGATCTAATACCTATTTAAGGACTCAAAAATATTTGGTAATTATTCACAAAAAAATTATTTGAAAGGTGTTCATACACTACAAATCGCCTAAGAGACTATGACGATTTTACACTTTGATTAAATTGAGTTTGATCCAATGGCTTCATATGCTTTAAATATATCTAAAGCATATTCAAGGAGTCAGAATTATTTTGTAAATATTCACAATAAAAAAATTTGAAAGGTGTTCATGCACCACAAATCGTATAAGAGACTATGACGGTTTTACCCTTTAATTGGAATTGAGTTTGATCCAAGGGCTTCATATGGTTTAAATATATCTAAAATCTACTCAAGGACTCAAAAATATTTGGTAATTATTCACAACAAAAAGATTTGAAAGGTCTTCATACGCCACAAATTGCCTAAGAAACTATGACGGTTTCACCTTTTGATTTGAATTGAGTTAGATCAAAGGGCTGCATATGCTTTAAATATATCTAATACCTATTCAAGGATTCAAATTTTTTTGGTAATTATTCACAAGAAAATGATTTCAAAGGTTTTCATAAAACACAAATCGCCTAAGAGACTATGACAGTTTTACCTTTGATATGAAATAAGTTTGATCCAAGGGCTTCGTATGATTGAAATATATCTAATAGCTATTCAAGGAGTGAAACTTATTTGGCAATTAAGCACAAAAATGATTTGAAAGGTGTTCATACACCACATATCCCCTAAGAGACTATGACAGTTTTACCCTTTCATTTGAAATAAGTTTGATCCAAGGGCTTCATATGATTGAAATATACCAAATACAAATTCAGGGAGTGAATAATATTAAGTAATTAAGCACAAAAAATAATTTGAAAGGTGTTCATACACTAAAAATCTCCTAAGAGACTATGACGGTTTTCCCCTTTGATTTGAATTGAGTTAAATCCAAGGGCTTCATATGCTTTATATATATCTAATACCTATTCAAGGATTTAAAATATTTGGTAATTATTTGCTACAAAAATAATTTGAAAGGTGTTCATACACCACAAATCGCCAAAGAGACTATGACGGTTTTACCCATTGATTTGAAATAAGTTTGATCAAAGGGCTTCATATGATTGAAATATATCTAATACCTATTCAAGGAATAAAAATTATTTGGTAATTAAGAACCAAAAAAAAATTGAAAGGTGTTCATACACCACAAATCCCTTAGAGACTATGACGGTTTTACCCTTTGATTTGAATTGAGTTTGATCCCAGGATTTCATATGCTTTAAATAGATATAATACTTATTCAAGGACTCAAAAAAATTTGGTAATTATTCACAACAAAATGATTTGAAAGGTCATTATTCACAAAAAATCGCCTAAGAGAGTATGACGGTTTTACCCTTTTTTTTTATTGAGTTTGATTCAAGGGCTTCGTATACTTTAAGTAGATCTAATACCAATTTAAGGACTCAAAAATATTTGGTAATTATTCTCAACAAAATGATTTGAAAGGTGTTTATACACTACAAATCGCCTAAGAGACTATGACAGTTTTACACTTGGATTAAATTGAGTTTAATCCCAGGGCTTCATATGCTTTAAATATATCTAATTCATATTCACGGACTCAAAAATATTTGGTAATTATTCACAACAAAATGATTTGAAAGATGTTCATACACCACAAATCTCCTAAGAGACTGTGAAGGTTTTACCCTTTCATTTGAAATAAGTTTGATCCAAGGGCTTCATATGATTGAAATATACCAAATACCAATTCAGGGAGTGAACAATATTTAGTAATTAAGCACAAAATATAATTTGAAAGGTGTTCATACACTAAAAATCGCCTAAGAGACTATGACGGTTTTACCCTTTGATTTGAAATAAGTTTTATCCAAGGGCTTCATATGATTGAAATATATCTAATACCTATTCACGGATCAAAAATATTTGGTAATTAAGCACAAAAAATAATTTGAAAGGTGTTCATACACCACAAATCCCCTAAGAGACTATGACGGTTTTTACCCTTTGATTTGAATTGAGTTTGATCCAAGGACTTCATATGATTGAAATATACCAAATACCAATTCAGGGAGTGAAAAATATTTAGTAATTAAGCATAAAAAATGATTTGAAAGGTGTTCATACACTAAAAATCGCCTGAGAGACTATGACGGTTTTACCCTTTGATTTGAATTGAGTTAAATCCAAGGGATTCATATGCTTTAAATATATCTAATACCTATTCAAGGACTCAAAAAATTTTGGAAATTATTCACAACAAAATGATTTAAAAGGTTTTCATGCAGCAAAAATCGCCTAAGAGACTATGACGGTTTTACCCTTTGATTTGAAATAATTTTTATCCAAGGGCTTCATATGATTGAAATATATCTTATAACTATTCAAGGAATCAAAAATATTTGGTAATTAAGCACAAAAAATAATTTGAAAGGTGTTCATACACCACAAATCCCGTAAGAGACTATGACGATTTTACCCTTTGATTTGAATTGAGTTTGATCCAAGGACTTCATATGCTTTAAATAGATATAATACTTATTCAAGGACTCAAAAATATTTGGTAATTATTCCCAACAAAATGATTTGAAAGGTCTTCATACGCCACAAATTGCCTAAGAAACTATGACGGTTTCACCTTTTGATTTGAATTGAGTTAGATCAAAGGGCTGCATATGCTTTAAATATATCTAATACCTATTCAAGGATTCAAATTTTTTTTGGTAATTATTCACAAGAAAATGATTTCAAAGGTTTTCATAAAACACAAATCGCCTAAGAGACTATGACAGTTTTACCCTTTGATATGAAATAAGTTTGATCCAAGGGCTTCGTATGATTGAAATATATCTAATAGATATTCAAGGAATAAAACTTATTTGGTAATTAAGCACAAAAATGATTTGAAAGGTGTTCATACACCACATATCCCCTAAGAGACTATGACAGTTTTACCCTTTCATTTGAAATAAGTTTGATCCATGGGCTTCATATGATTGAAATATATCAAATACCAATTCAGGGAGTGAATAATATTAAGTAATTAAGCACAAAAAATAATTTGAAAGGTGTTCATACACTAAAAATCGCCTAAGAGACTATGACGGTTTTCCCCTTTGATTTGAATTGAGTTAAATCCAAGGGCTTCATATGCTTTATATATATCTAATACCTATTCAAGGATTTAAAATATTTGGTAATTATTTGCTACAAAAATAATTTGAAAGGTGTTCATACACCACAAATCGCCAAAGAGACTATGACGGTTTTACCCTTTGATTTGAAATACGTTTGATCAAAGGGCTTCATATGATTGAAATATACCAAATACCAATTCAGGGAGTGAAAAATATTTAGTAATTAAGCATAAAAAATGATTTGAAAGGTGTTCATACACTAAAAATCGCCTAAGAGACTATGACGGTTTTACCCTTTGATTTGAATTGAGTTAAATCCAAGGGCTTCATATTCTTTAAATATATTTAATACCTATTCAAGAACTCATAATTTTTTTGAAATTATTCACAACAAAATGATTTAAAAGGTTTTCATGCAGCAAAAATCGCCTAAGAGACTATGACGGTTTTACCCTTTTATTTGAAATAATTTTTATCCAAGGGCTTCATATGATTGAAATATATCTTATAACTATTCAAGGAATCAAAAATATTTGGTAATTAAGCACAAAAAATAATTTGAAAGGTGTTCATACACCAAAAAAACCCGTAAGAGACTATGACGGTTTTACCCTTTGATTTGAATTGAGTTTGATCCAAGGACTTCATATGCTTTAAATAGATATAATACTTATTCAAGGACTCAAAAATATTTGGTAATTATTCCCAACAAAATGATTTGAAACGTCATCATTCACAAAAAAGTGCCTAAGAGAGTATGACGGTTTTACCCTTTTTTTGAATTGAGTTTGATCCAAGGGCTTCGTATACTTTAAGTAGATCTAATATCTATTTAAGGACTCAAAAATATTTGGTAATTATTCACAAAAAAATTATTTGAAAGGTGTTCATACACTACAAATCGCCTAAGAGACTATGACGATTTTACACTTTGATTAAATTGAGTTTGATCCAATGGCTTCATATGCTTTAAATATATCTAAAGCATATTCAAGGAGTCAGAATTATTTTGTAAATATTCACAATAAAAAAATTTGAAAGGTGTTCATGCACCACAAATCGTATAAGAGACTATGACGGTTTTACCCTTTAATTGGAATTGAGTTTGATCCAAGGGCTTCATATGGTTTAAATATATCTAAAATCTACTCAAGGACTCAAAAATATTTGGTAATTATTCACAACAAAAAGATTTGAAAGGTCTTCATACGCCACAAATTGCCTAAGAAACTATGACGGTTTCACCTTTTGATTTGAATTGAGTTAGATCAAAGGGCTGCATATGCTTTAAATATATCTAATACCTATTCAAGGATTCAAATTTTTTTTGGTAATTATTCACAAGAAAATGATTTCAAAGGTTTTCATAAAACACAAATCGCCTAAGAGACTATGACAGTTTTACCCTTTGATATGAAATAAGTTTGATCCAAGGGCTTCGTATGATTGAAATATATCTAATAGCTATTCAAGGAGTAAAACTTATTTGGTAATTAAGCACAAAAATGATTTGAAAGGTGTTCATACACCACATATCCCCTAAGAGACTATGACAGTTTTACCCTTTCATTTGAAATAAGTTTGATCCAAGGGCTTCATATGATTAAAATATACCAAATACCAATTCAGGGAGTGAATAATATTAAGTAATTAAGCACAAAAAATAATTTGAAAGGTGTTCATACACTAAAAATCGCCTAAGAGACTATAACGGTTTTCCCCTTTGATTTGAATTGAGTTAAATCCAAGGGCTTCATATGCTTTATATATATCTAATACCTATTCAAGGATTTAAAATATTTGGTAATTATTTGCTACAAAAATAATTTGAAAGGTGTTCATACACCACAAATCGCCAAAGAGACTATGACGGTTTTACCCTTTGATTTGAAATAAGTTTGATCAAAGGGCTTCATATGATTGAAATATATCTAATACCTATTCAAGGAATAAAAATTATTTGGTAATTAAGAACAAAAAAAAATTTGAAAGGTGTTCATACACCACAAATCCCTTAGAGACTATGACGGTTTTACCCTTTGATTTGAATTGAGTTTGATCCCAGGATTTCATATGCTTTAAATAGATATAATACTTATTCAAGGACTCAAAAAAATTTGGTAATTATTCACAACAAAATGATTTGAAAGGTCATTATTCACAAAAAATCGCCTAAGAAAGTATGACGGTTTTACCCTTTTTTTTAATTGAGTTTGATTCAAGGGCTTCGTATACTTTAAGTAGATCTAATACCTATTTAAGGACTCAAAAATATTTGGTAATTATTCTCAACAAAATGATTTGAAAGGTGTTTATAAACTACA
The DNA here is from genome assembly GCA_947645195.1 of Patellifolia procumbens. Taxonomy (NCBI): domain Eukaryota; kingdom Viridiplantae; phylum Streptophyta; class Magnoliopsida; order Caryophyllales; family Amaranthaceae; genus Patellifolia; species Patellifolia procumbens. Next base: position 164,869 of record CANSGD010001122.1, read on the forward strand.
AATCGCCTAAGAGACTATGACAGTTTTACACTTGGATTAAATTGAGTTTAATCCCAGGGCTTCATATGCTTTAAATATATCTAATTCATATTCACGGACTCAAAAATATTTGGTAATTATTCACAACAAAATGATTTGAAAGATGTTCATACACCACAAATCTCCTAAGAGACTGTGAAGGTTTTACCCTTTCATTTGAAATAAGTTTGATCCAAGGGCTTCATATGATTGAAATATACCAAATACGAATTGAGGGAGTGAACAATATTTAGTAATTAAGCACAAAAAAAAATTTGAAAGGTGTTCATACACTAAAAATCGCCTAAGAGGCTATGACGGTTTTACCCTTTGATTTGAATTGAGTTAAATCCAAGGGCTTCATATGATTTATATATATCTAATACCTATTCAAGGATTTAAAATATTTGGTAATTATTTTCAACAAAAATAATTTGAAAGGTGTTCATACACCACAAATCGCCGAAGAGACTATGACAGTTTTCCCTTTGATTTGAAATAAGTTTGATCAAAGGGCTTCATATGATTGAAATATATCTAATACCTATTCAAGGAATAAAAATTATTTGGTAATTAAGAACAAAAAATAATTTGAAAGGTGTTCATACTCCACAAATCCCTTAAGACTTTGACAGTTTTACCCTTTGATTTGAATGGAGTTTGATCCAAGGATTTCATATGCTTTAAATAGATATAATACTTATTCAAGGACTCAAAAATATTTGGTAATTATTCACAACAAAATGATTTGAAAGGTCATCATTCACTAAAAATCGCCTAACAGAGTATGACGGTTTTACCCTTTTTTTTGAATTGAGTTTGATTCATGGGCTTCGTATACTTTAAGTAGATCTAATACCTATTTAAGGACTCAAAAATATTTGGTAATTATTCTCAACAAAATGATGTGAAAGGTGTTTATACACTACAAATCGCCTAAGAGACTATGACAGTTTTACACTTGGATTAAATAGAGTTTGATCCAAAGGCTTCATATGCTTTAAATATATCTAATACATATTCAAGGAGTCAGAATTATTTTGTAAATATTCACAATAAAAAAATTTGAAAGGTGTTCATACACCACAAATCACGTAAGAGACTATGACGGTTTTACCCTTTAATTTGAATTGAGTTTGAACCAAGGGCTTCATATGATTTAAATTTATCTAATATCTATTCAAGGATTCAAAAATATTTGGTAATTATTCACAACAAAATGATTTGAAAGGTGTTCATACACTACAAATCGCCTAAGAGACTATAACGGTTTTACCCTTTGATTTGAATTGAGGTGGATCCAAGGACTTCATATGCTTTAAATATATCTAATTCCTATTCAAGGACTCAATTTTTTTGGTAATTATTCACAACAAAATGATTTCAAAGGTTTTCATACACCACAAATCGCCTAAGAGACTATGACGGTTTTACCCTTTGATATGAATCGAGTTCTATCCAAGGGCTTCGTATGCTTTAAATATAGGAAAAATTGACAAGAACAGGCCAAACTATTGACCATCTTCTATAAACAGTCCAGACTATTGATAATCCAAGAACAGTCCAAACTATGATACCCATCTTCCATAAACAGTCCCAGTTAGCTGGTAACCTGTTGTAGCAGGTAAATTTTTTTTCTATTTTAATAATCTGATTTAACTTTAAAAAAAACGAAAAAAACCACCCCACCACCTGGCAGCCCCTTCCCATCACCCACACCACCACAAACTCCATTATCACCACCACAAACAAAAACAAAACCTTCCCCCCACCCACACCGCCACCACCACCACCACTCCCCGTCCACCACCACCCCGCCAACCAATACCACCTTTAGAATCTCAGCCACCACTAGTCAGACCTAAAACACCACACAACACCACCAATCGAATTTCCTGCGTTTTCACACCACACAGCCCACCGGTCTGGTTAGTATAGCCGTAATCTTCCTCAGCCTGAAGTAGGAGTTTTCTGAAAATAGGGTGGTTTAAAATTTAATTAAGTAGTTCGAATGACGAAGCGTTGGGAGTTGGATCCGACGGTAACTGCGACGCATCCAGATGGGATGCGGCGTTGAGCAGCTTTGTTCCTCCATCGACGTAGCATTTGACGAAGATGCACAATGTGGCTAATTGTAGTACTAATTGTGGGAATGAATGAAAAATAGTGGGAATGAATTAATGATGAAGATGAGCTAGTTGGGGTAGTACTAATTGTAGTCCTGGGAGTACGAGAGAAATAAGAGGAGGTGAAGGAGAGAGAGAAGGTGGTGAGAAGGGGGAATTGAGAGAGACAGGGTTGATGGGTTTTTATAGGAGGAAAACTCTGTGTTTGCACCTTTGGCGGCGGTGGACGGGGGTGGTGGTGGACGGGGAGTGGTGGTGGCGGTGTGGGTGTGGGTGTGGGAAGGGGTGGGGGTGGTTCCGTTGTTGGCAGGGAGTGGGGTAGGGGAAGGTCTAGTATTTGTTTGTGGTGGTAATAATGGAGTTTGTGGTGGTGTGGGTGTGGGAAGGGGGCTGGCAAGTGGTGGGGTGGTTTTTTTTTTGTTTTTTTAAAGTTAAATCAGGTTATTAAAACAAACAAAAAGAATTTTTTTACCTGCTACAACAGGTTATCAGGTAACTGGGACTGTTTATGGAAAATGGGTGTCATAGTTTGGACTGTTCCTGGATTATCAATAGTTTAGCCTGTTTATAGAAGATGGCCAATAGTTTGGACTGTTGGCGTCAAATTTTCCTTAAATATATCTAATACCTATTCAAGGACTCAATTCTTTTTGGAAATTATTCACAAAAAAATGATTAAAAAGGTTTTCATACATCGTCTAAGAGACTATGACGGTTTTACCCTTTGATTTGAAATAAATTTGATCCAAGGGCTTTATATGATTGAAATATACCAAATACCAATTCAGGGAGTGAAAAATATTTAGTAATTAAGCACAAAAAATGAATTGAAAGGTGTTAATACACTAAAAATCGCCTAAGAGACAATGACGGTTTTACCCTTTGATTTGAATTGAGTTAAATCCAAGGGCTTCATATGCTTTAAATATATCTAATACCTATTCAAGGATTTAAAAATATTTGGTAATTATTAACAACCAAAATAATTTGAAAGGTGTTCATACACCACATATCGCCTAAGAGACTATGACAGTTTTACCCATTGATTTGAATTGAGGTGGATCCAAGGACTTCATATGCTTTAAAAAGATCTAATACCTATTCAAGGACTCAAAAATATTTGGTAATTATTCCCAACAAATTGATTTGAAAGGTGTTGATTCACCACAAATCACCTATGAGACTATGACGGTTTTACCCTTCGATTTGAATTGAGTTTGATCCAAGGGCTTCATATGGTTTAAATATATCTAATACCTATTCAAGGACTTAAAAATATTTGGTAATTATTAACAACCAAAATAATTTGATAGGTGTTCATCCACCACAAATCGCCGAAGAAACTATGACGGTTTTACCCTTTGATTTGAAATAAGTTTGACCCAAGGGCTTCATATGATTGGAATATATCTAATACCTATTCAAGGAGTCAAAAATAATTTGGTAATTAAGCTCAAACAATGATTAGAAAGGTGTTTATACACCACAAATCCCCTTAGAGACTTTGACGGGTTTACGCTTTCATTTGAATTGAGTTTGATCCAAGGACTTCATATGCTTTAAATAGATCTAATACCTATTCAAGGTCACAAAAATATTTGGTAATTATTCACAACAAAATGATTTGAAAGGTGTTCATTCATCAAAAATCGCCTAAGAAAGTATGACGGTTTTACGCTTTGTTTTGAATGTAGTTTGATCCAAGGGCTTCATATGCTTTAAATAGATCTAATACCAATTCAAGGAGTCCGAAATATTTTGTAATATTCACAACAAAATAATTTGAAAGGTGTTCATACACCACAATTCGCCTAAGAGATTATCACGATTTTACCCTTTAATTTGAATTGAGTTTAATTCAAAGGCTTCATATGCTTTAAATATATCTAATTCATATTCACAGACTCAAAAATATTTGGTAATTATTCACAACAAAATGATTTGAAAGGTGTTCATACACCACAAATCTCCTAAGAGACTATGACGGTTTTACCCTTTCATTTGAAATAAGTTTGATCCAAGGGCTTCATATGATTGAAATATACCAAATACCAATTCAGGGAGTGAAAAATATTAAGTAATTAAGCACAAAAAATAATTTGAAAGGTGTTCATACACTAAAAATCGCCTAAGAGACTATGACGGTTTACCCTTTGATTTGAATTGAGTTAAATCCAAGGGCTTCATATGCTTTATATATATGTAATACCTATTCAAGGATTTAAAATATTTGGTAATTATTTGCAACAAAAATAATTTGAAAGGTGTTCATACACCACAAATCGCCGAAGAGACTATGACAGTTTTACCCTTTGATTTGAAATAAGTTTGATCAAAGGGCTTCATATGCTTGAAATATATCTAATACCTATTCAAGTAATAAAAAATATTTGGTAATTAAGAACAAAAAATAATTTGAAAGGTGTTAATACTCCACAAATCCCTTAAGACTATGACGGTTTTACCCTTTGATTTGAATGGAGTTTGATCCAAGGATTTCATATGCTTTAAATAGATATAATACTTATTCAAGGACTCAAAAATATTTGGTAATTATTCACAATAAAATGATTTGAAAGGTCATCATTCACAAAAAATCGCCTAACAGAGTATGACGGTTTTACCCTTTTTTTGAATTGAGTTTGATTCAAGGGCTTCGTATACTTTAAGTAGATCTAATACCTATTTAAGGACTAAAAAATATTTGGTAATTATTCTCAACAAAATGATTTGAAAGGTGTTTATACACTACAAATCGCCTAAGCGACTATGACAGTTTTACACTTGGATTAAATAGAGTTTGATCCAAAGGCTAAATATGCTTTAAATATATCTAATACATATTCAAGGAGTCAGAATTATTTTGTAAATATTCACAATAAAAAAATTTGAAAGGTGTTCATACACCACAAATCGCCTAAGAGACTATGACGGTTTTACCCTTTAATTTGAATTGAGTTTGAACCAAGGGCTTCATATGATTTAAATTTATCTAATATCTATTCAAGGATTCAAAAATATTTGGTAATTATTCACAACAAAATGATTTGAAAGGTGTTCATACACTACAAATCGCCTAAGAGACTATGACGATTTTACCCTTTGATTTGAATTGAGGTGGATCCAAGGATTTCATATGCTTTAAATATATCTAATACCTATTCAAGGACTCAAAATGTTTTGGAAATTATTCACAACAAAATGATTTAAAAGGTGATCATAAACACAAAATCGCCTAAGAGACTATGACGGTTTTACCTTTTGATTTGAATTGAGTTTAATCCAAGGGCTTCATATGCTTTAAATATATCTAATACCTATTCAAGGACTCAAAATGTTTTGGAAATTATTCACAACCAAATGATTTAAAAGGTTTTCATACACCACAAATCGCCTAAGAGACTATGACGGTTTTAACCTTTGATACGAAATAGGTTTGATCCAAGGGCTTCATATGATTGAAATATATCTAATACCTATTCAAGGAATAAATAATATTTGGTAATTAAGCACCAAAAAATGATTTGAAAGGTGTCCATACACCACAAATCCCCTAAATACTATGACAGTTTTACCCTTTGATTTGAATTGAGTTTGATCCAAGGACTTCATATGCTTTAACTAGAAATAATACCTATTCAAGGACTCAAAAATATTTGATAATTATCCACAATAAAATGATTTGAAAGGTCATCATTCACAAAAAATCGCGTAAGAGAGTATGACGATTTTACCCTTTGTTTTGAATTGAGTTTGATCCAAGGGCTGCATATACTTTAAATAGATCTAATACCTATTCAAGGACTCAACAATATTTGGTAATTATTCACAACAAAATGATTTGGGTGTTCATTCACCACAAATCGCCTAAGAAAGTATGACAGTTTTACGCTTTGTTTTGAATGTAGTTTGATCCAAGGGCTTCATATGATTTAAATATATCTAATACCTATTCAAGTATTCAAAAATATTTGATAATTATTCACAAAAAAAGTAATTTGAAAGGTGTTCATACACTACAAATCGCCTAAGAGACTATGACGGTTTTACCCTTTGATTTGAAATAAGTTTGATCCAAGGGCTTAATATAATTGAAATATATCTAATACCTATTCAAGGAGTCAAAAATAATTTGGTAATTAAGCACAAACAATGATTTAAAAGGTGTTTATACACCTTAAATCCCCTTAGAGACTCTGACGGGTTTACCCTTTGATTTGACTTGAGTTTGATCCAAGGACTTCATATGCTTTAAATAGATCTAAGACCTATTCCAGGTCACAAAAATATTTGGTAATTATTCACAACAAAATGATTTCAAAGGTGTTCATTCACCACAAATCGCCTAAGAAAGTATGACGGTTTTACGCTTTGTTTTGAATGTAGTTTCATCCAAGGGCGTCATATGCTTCAAATATATCTAATACATATTCAAGGACTCAAAAATATTTGGTAATTATTCACAAAAAAATGATTTGAAAGGTGTTCATACACCACAAATCGCCCAAGAGACTATGACGGTTTTACCCTTTGCTTTAAATTGAGTTTGATGAAAGCGCTTCATATGCTTTAAATATATCTGCTACCTATTCAAGGAGTCATAAATATTTTGTAATATTGACAACAAAATAATTTGAAAGGCTTTTATACACCACAAATCGCCTAAGAGATTATGACGATTTTACCCTTTAATTTTAATTGGGTTTAATCGAAGGGCTTCATATGCTTTAAATATATCTAATTCCTATTCAAGGACTCAAACTATTTGGTATTTATTCACAACAAAATGATTTGAAAGATGTTCATACACCACCAATCGGTTAAGAGACTATGACGGTTTTACCCTTTGATTTGTAATAAGTTTGATCCAAGGGTTTCATATGATTGAAATATACCAAATACCAATTCAGGGAGTGAAAAATATTTATTAATTAAGCACAAAAAATGATTTAAAAGGTGTTCATACACTAAACATCGCCTAAGAGACTATGACGGTTTTACCCTTTGATTTGAATTGAGTTTAATCCAAGGGCTTCATATGCTTTAAATATATCTAATACTTATTCAAGGACTCAAAATGTTTTGGAAATTATTCACAACCAAAATGATTTAAAAGCTTTTCATACACCGCAAATCGCCTAAGAGACTATGGCGGTTTTACCCCTTGATATGAAATAGGTTTGATCCAAGGGCTTCATATGATTGAAATATATCTAATACCTATTCAAGAAATCAAAAATATTTGGTAATTAAGCACAAAAAATTGATTTGCAAGGCGTTCATACACCACAAATCCCCTAAATACTATGACGGTTTACCCTTTTATTTGAATTGAGTTTGATCCAAGGACTTCATATGCTTTAAATAGAAATAATACCTAATCAAGGACTCTAAAATATTTGGTAATTATCCACAACAAAATGAATTTAAAGGTCATCATTCACAAAAAATCGCCTAAGAGAGTATGACGGTTTTACTCTTTGTTTTGAATCGAGTTTGATCCAAGGGCTTCATATACTTTAAATAGATCTAATACCTATTCAAGGACTCAAAAATATTTGGTAATTATTCACAACAAAATGATTTGGGTGTTCATTCACCACAAATCGCCTAACAAAGTATGACGGTTTTACGCTTTGTTTTGAATGTAGTTTGATCCAAGGGCTTCATATGCTTTTAATATATCTAATACCTATTCAAGGATTCAAAAATATTTGATAATTATTCACAAAAAAATAATTTGAAAGGTGTTCATACACCACAAATCGCCTAAGAGACTATGACGGTTTTACCCTTTGATTTGAAATAAGTTTGATCCAAGGGCTTTATACGATTGAAATATATCTAATACTTATTCAAGGAGTCAAAAATAATTTGATAATTAAGCACAAACAATGATTTGAAAGGTGTTTATACACCACAAATCCCCTTAGAGACTCTGACTGGTTTACCCTTTGATTTGAATTGAGTTTGATCCAAGGACTTCATATGCTTTAAATAGATATAATACCTATTCAAGGACTCAAAATGTTTTGGAAATTATTCACAACCAAAATGATTTAAAAGCTTTTCATACACCGCAAATCGCCTAAGAGACTATGGCGGTTTTACCCTTTGATATGAAATAGGTTTGAGCCAAGGGCTTCATATGATTTAAATATATCTAATACCTATTCAAGGAATCAAAAATATTTGGTAATTAAGCACAAAAAATTTATTTGCAAGGCGTTCATACACCACAAATCCCCTAAATACTATGACGGTTTACCCTTTTATTTGAATTGAGTTTGATCCAAGGACTTCATATGCTTTAAATAGAAATAATACCTAATCAAGGACTCTAAAATATTTGGTAATTATCCACAACAAAATGAATTTAAAGGTCATCATTCACAAAAAATCGCCTAAGAGAGTATGACGGTTTTACTCTTTGTTTTGAATCGAGTTTGATCCAAGGGCTTCATATACTTTAAATAGATCTAATACCTATTCAAGGACTCAAAAATATTTGGTAATTATTCACAACAAAATGATTTGGGTGTTCATTCACCACAAATCGCCTAACAAAGTATGACGGTTTTACGCTTTGTTTTGAATGTAGTTTGATCCAAGGGCTTCATATGCTTTTAATATATCTAATACCTATTCAAGGATTCAAAAATATTTGATAATTATTCACAAAAAAATAATTTGAAAGGTGTTCATACACCACAAATCGCCTAAGAGACTATGACGGTTTTACCCTTTGATTTGAAATAAGTTTGATCCAAGGGCTTTATACGATTGAAATATATCTAATACTTATTCAAGGAGTCAAAAATAATTTGATAATTAAGCACAAACAATGATTTGAAAGGTGTTTATACACCACAAATCCCCTTAGAGACTCTGACTGGTTTACCCTTTGATTTGAATTGAGTTTGATCCAAGGACTTCATATGCTTTAAATAGATATAATACCTATTCAAGGACTCAAAATGTTTTGGAAATTATTCACAACCAAAATGATTTAAAAGCTTTTCATACACCGCAAATCGCCTAAGAGACTATGGCGGTTTTACCCTTTGATATGAAATAGGTTTGAGCCAAGGGCTTCATATGATTTAAATATATCTAATACCTATTCAAGGAATCAAAAATATTTGGTAATTAAGCACAAAAAATTTATTTGCAAGGCGTTCATACACCACAAATCCCCTAAATACTATGACGGTTTACCCTTTTATTTGAATTGAGTTTGATCCAAGGACTTCATATGCTTTAAATAGAAATAATACCTAATCAAGGACTCTAAAATATTTGGTAATTATCCACAACAAAATGAATTTAAAGGTCATCATTCACAAAAAATCGCCTAAGAGAGTATGACGGTTTTACTCTTTGTTTTGAATCGAGTTTGATCCAAGGGCTTCATATACTTTAAATAGATCTAATACCTATTCAAGGACTCAAAAATATTTGGTAATTATTCACAACAAAATGATTTGGGTGTTCATTCACCACAAATCGCCTAACAAAGTATGACGGTTTTACGCTTTGTTTTGAATGTAGTTTGATCCAAGGGCTTCATATGCTTTTAATATATCTAATACCTATTCAAGGATTCAAAAATATTTGATAATTATTCACAAAAAAATAATTTGAAAGGTGTTCATACACCACAAATCGCCTAAGAGACTATGACGGTTTTACCCTTTGATTTGAAATAAGTTTGATCCAAGGGCTTCATATGATTGAAATATATCTAATACTTATTCAAGGAGTCAAAAATAATTTGATAATTAAGCACAAATATTGATTTGAAAGGTGTTTATACACCACAAATCCCCTTAGAGACTCTGACTGGTTTACCCTTTGATTTGAATTGAGTTTGATCCAAGGACTTCATATGCTTTAAATAGATCTAATACCTATTCAAGGACTCAAAATTTTTTGGAAATTATTCACAACAAAATGATTTATAAGGTTTTCATACACCACAAATCGCCTAAGAGACTATGACGGTTTTACCCTTTGATATGAAATAGGTTTGATCCAAGGGCTTCATATGATTGAAATATACCAAATACAAATTCAGGGAGTGAAAAATATTTAGCAATTAAGCCCAAAAATTGATTTGAAAGGTGTTTATACACTAAAAATCGCCTAAGACACTCTGACGATTTTACCCTTTGATTTGAATTGAGTTTAATCCAAGGGCTTCATATGCTTTAAATATATCTAATACCTATTCAAGGACTCAAAATATTTTGGAAATTATTCACAACAAAATGGGCTTCATTTGATTGAAATATATCTAATACCTATTCAAGGAGTCAAAAATAATTTGGTAATTAAGCACAAACAATGATTTGAAAGGTGTTTATACACCGAAAATCCCCTTAGAGACTCTGACGGGTTTACCATTTGATTTGAATTGAGTTTGATCCAAGGACTTCATATGCTTTAAATAGATCTAATATCTATTCAACGTCACAAAAAAAATTGGTAATTATTCACAACAAAATGATTGAAAACAACTATTTCCAGCTTCTACTTTCAATTACTACTTTAAATTATTTACACTTAACTAAACATTATATTATACAAAGTCGATCGTCCTCGCCTCAGTACACATAAGGATAGTTGTGATAAGAGTTCCTGCTTCAAGCTTCCACAACTTCATTGCATCCACCTGAAACTAATACGACACTGCCACCCACCCAAGTGACAGGCCACATAAATGACAAAACAAACATTTGACTCCCATCAGCAACGCGCTGAGTACTAAACCCGTAAAACAAGTAAAACATGATTTGGTGGCTTTTGTTTAATACACTCGTCACATATATTCACAACAATTCACATAAACTCTATATATACTTTAAATAACTTACTCAACAATCCTTACAACAGCATACAACTCTTATTGAAACCGTAGTTCATAAGAAAAGGTAATAGCGATATAATATTTATTTGAAAACTCGACTTATTTCCATAACATTTAAGTTACTTACAAGAAACATTCATTTTCATTTCTTATCTCGGTGTGAACGCGAGTGGAGAGGGGTACTACGTACCAGCTGTCTCCAAACAGTTGAGGGTCGTCACCCCACCTTTTATGTTCTGTTTGCAAGACTTAAACTGGACATGTCCTTCAATGTCAGGATTTCGCCCCTCCTGATTGGGTAACAGCTAGGGACTACCCGCCCTAACCCGGGTGCATGTTCACAACCTCATTTCACCATTCTTATTTATATTATATATATTCAATATAGTAAGTGGCGACCCATTCACCTTATTTCACATATCACATTTCACCTTGTAACACATTCTCATAAACCTCACACTTTAATATTCGTAAATCAAGTGATATATAAAGTAATCGATTTGAAAATTATTTCATATAATTATAAAGATATTATCAGCATAACCGATATCTCACAAGACCTCTATGGCTAATTCCTTTTTCCAATAACATCTGCAATCGAATTACTTCACCGACATCAATATAATCATTAACTAATCAGTTGTAAACTCAACCTCCATAATTTACCTTAATAACCTCAACTCCTTTCATTATGACATCCCTACTAGTGTATACCTCAGTAATGGAACACATCGATACTCATTCTATATTAGAGTTACTCAGACAAGCTAGCCCTACATATCTTCCTTTTATTAGGCTCTTTTGTGAACCTCCCAAATCAACAACAACTGAACATAACAACTAATTCTCCCATCACAACTAGGACATTTACGTAGCTCAACTAATCACTAAGAAGGTTATGCTAATCTTAAAACATGGACTTGATAAGATCTAGGACGATTCAGTTTATTATCTTACATCTGAGTTTGTATAACCTTTATAAAGAATGGTTATGGCTTTATCATCTCCTCGTTACTAACAACAATTAGCTTTTAGATATATATACTTGTTACTTTGTTATCTAAACTTTCATATTTTAGACTTGCTATTCAATATATAGACCACCTCGTTATACATATGTTATTATTTAGAAATCTGAATTAGAACCCCTTCGACTCTTAGTCTACTTCCAAAATCAACCCTAACCAATTCATAGACTCGTTAAGAAGATTTTAACATTGATCATAACTATCTAGTTAATTTGAATTATAGTAATATCATTTAGGAGTCTCTCATTGTATTACAGAAACTAATCCGTCTTTCAGGTTATTAGTTTGGCTAGCAATTTAGTCATCTTTCTCTTTAATAATCATACGGAAATTAATGACCATTTCATTGTATTTAGTCTAGTGAAAACTTTTACAATTGATGTCCATTCGTACCTCTAGTTCCTTAATTAGTGAAATTAATTTCTAATACCAATATTCATTGATCTGGTTGAAACTTGACTAATTACTCCATCCCATATACAACCTAAGTTGTTTTAGTGACTTACTAATCAAGATTTTGATTCAATTCCTTAATTCCAGAAGTATTATATTCTAACCAATTCATTAGTTACTAATTGAATTCCAATTTAGAAACATGTTTACAACTATGCATTAAATAATTAAATTGTATTCAGATTCAATATAAAACCCATTAGTTTCAAGAATTTACTTAAAAAGAAGAATCGAGAAATCCCTTAGAACAATTTTGTTCCACCTCAAGGTTCCTCCCAATACTAATCTCCCATTCCAATAGCTATCGACCCCTCCTCAACATCATCCAAGAACAAATGCTAATGGTATGCTCTCCAACTCCGAGAGTTACACCATACTACAAGCTTGCAACCGTTGGTGATGAACTTAGGTGTAGTCCTACCTATTCAAACTAACGATTTCCATACTTTAACTAGTCTCATTCCTAAATCAAAATCTAATAGTCCAACTACTCCGGTTTCTTGCCACAAAATATCAACATATCACCATAAATAGATAGAGCTTAATATACAGAGCTTTTATAATCATTAACAAGAAATCCCTGCATCACAACAACGAAGTAGGAACAATAGCAACACCCAAGTATCCTTGATTTATACCAACTTACCCAAATTAAACTCAAGTCAGTTACTATACAATCAAAATACATTTCTAACTTATGACTGAACAAAATAAGATTAGGCATCAATTAGTCTAACAATTAGTTTGTAAACTGAATTTATGTTCTATAATCAAAAGTAGTGGTTTAGTACCTCAGTTAGAGTTTTAAGGTGAGCATAGGTGGCGGTGGTGTGGTGTTGGAGCAGCGATGGTGGTCGCTAGTGGCAAGCGTGACCCTCTCTCACGCACTCCTACACCCCTCTTAATGAAACCCCCAATTTTGAGCATAATTTCTGAAATAGATATAGGGTTTTGGTATTTTGGAACTTACTCTATCTATCTCCCTCTCTATTGGCCGAAAATTGGCCGGAAATCAGAGGTTTCGCTCGCGGCCACCACTTGCACGTTTCTCCCTCTTTCTTTCTCTTCCTCCTCTCGTTAGTCTTGCTGTGACGTCCCACCACTGCGCCTCCGTCCACCTTCTTCTTCCGCCCTCTTCTTCCTCCTTCGAGCGCTCTCTCTCTCTCTCTCTCTTCCTCTCCTCTGTTTCTCGCCTTTTTCCCCGACCCCTGCTCTCTTTTCTTTCCCTCTTTTCTGGTTTCATCGTGAAACCAGAGCCCCCTTCCCCTTTAATTTCTTGTTTTTTTTTTAAAAAAAAGTAATGAGTTATTCTCCCTATATCTCCCTCTCTCACACATCACCCCTTTGCCTCCTATTCGAAGCCACGCCATCACTCACCCTTCATTTCCCTTTTTTTTTACCTTATCAGATTAAACACCCCCCTCTATTATATTTAGTAAACACCAACACAAATATAATTACTTTGTGTATTTGAAATATAAATCTCATTAAAACTAATAACTCAAACCCATTTCATATATTAATATAAAGCTCTAGATTATTAAAAGTAATTCCATGATATAAATTAAAATAATTACGTCAATAAATATAGCACAGCTTCTTAATAATAATAATAATAACAAATATAAATTCTCATTTATACACATGGGTTTCAGCAATTAATTAAGCTAATATTATAATTAATAAATAATAAAGGTGCTCCTAAAACAGAGCTATTACACTCTACCACCCTTATAAAAAGTTTTGTCCTCGAAACTTAAAACAATAAGATATGAATATAGAAAAGGCTTATCAAAATAAATAACGAAAAATTATAATACTATTCGATTTAATTTAACAAAACCAAGATCTCTGAACTTCACAATCAAAAGTTCAGCCTACATTCATTAACATTTTTGTGTCTCGGCTACCTGATGCCTAGGTTCATCGAGGAGCTAAAACATCAAAATGGTAACCTTGTTGGCATTGAACTTTAGTCATTCATTTTCAAGAGATCTTGTTTGAAAACTATAATAGCTATTTTCAAATTAAACCAAACTTTACAAAAGAAAAACCTTCCTTTTAAATCCGACGAACGAAGATAAATAGTTATAATAATATTACACATAAAATGTAATACTGACCATGGTAACCTAACATCAATCATAACTCTGGTCCCAATCAAGGCTATTATACTCTTCCCCCCTAAAAATGAGTTTTGTCCTCAAAACTCCAATCCACGCTTCCACTGCGCACTCTGATTACTAATTCCTAAGGATATTATGGGTTCACGTAAGCACATAGTATCACATATTAGCACATAAGAGACATATAATACCACATAATGCTCAAATGAGCAACACATTATACTTAAAAGGCGTAACTACTCTCAACGGCTTGGTTCTTTTTAATCCTAGACTCATTTTACACTTACTTAACTCTTGCGCTCGGATATGAAGATCTGTGCGTACCTAAAAACAATCTCGCTCTGATACCATTTGTAACAGCCCGGATTCACCGACCAACTTAATTAGAGCTAAACACAGCGGAAACCTTAATCCGGACTATTACCATCACACTCCTCGTCCTAAAACAAAGAGTATGGAATCCTGAAAACCTGAACTTTTTAAAACTTTTAACTGTAAACCATTAACACTAGATGAAGTTATCTAAATGATCTAAATGGTATTAATTAAATAATAAAAGTCTACAGAAAATTCGGCAAAATTCCGTTTGAAATACGGACCGCCTAAAATTTAACTAAGGACTTGCTTCCAAACTATGACCCTGTATAACATTTTAATATATTTCCAGCAACTATTTCCAGCTTCTACTTTCAATTACTAGTTTAAACTATTTACTCTTAACTAAACATTATATTATTACAAAGTCGATCGTCCTCGCCTCAGTACACATAAGGATAGTTGTGATAAGAGTTCCTGCTTCAAGCTTCCACAACTTCATTGCATCCACCTGAAACTAATACGACACTGCCACCCACCCAAGTGACAGGCCACAGAAATGACAAAACAAACATTTGACTCCCATCAGCAACGGGCTGAGTACTAAACCCGTAAAACATGATTTGGTGGCTTTTGTTTAATACACTCGTCACATATATTCACAACAATTCACATAAACTCTATATATACTGTAAATAACTTACTCAACAATCCTTACAACAGTATACAACTCTTATTGAAACCGTAGTTCATAAGAAAAGGTAATAGCGATATAATATTAATTTGAAAACTCTGCTTATTTCCAAAACATTTAAGTTTCTTACAAGAAACATTCATTTTCATTTCTTATCTCGGTGTGAACGCGAGTGGAGAGGGGTACTACGTACCATCTGTCTCCAAACTGTTGAGGGTCGTCACCCCACCTTTTATGTTCTGCTTGCAAGACTTAAACTGGACATGTCCTTCAACGTCAGGATTTCGCCCCTCCTGATTGGGTAATAGCTAGGGACTACCCGTCCTAACCCGGGTGCATGTTCACAACCTCATTTCACCATTCTTATTTATATTATATATATTCAACATAGTATGTGGCGACTCATTCACCTCATTTTAAATATCACATTTCACCTTGTAACACATTCTCATGAACCTCACACTTTAATATTCGTAAATCAAGTGATATATAAAGTAATCGATTTGAAAATTATTTCATATAATTATAAAGATATTATCAGCATAACGATATCTCACAAGACCTCTATGGCTAATTCCTTTTTCCAATAACATCTGCTATCGAATTACTTCACCGACCTCAATATAATCATTTACTAATCAGTTGTAAACTCAACCTCCATAATTTACCTTAATAACCTCAACTCCTTTCATTATAATATCCCTGCTAGTGTATACCTCAGTAATGGAACACATCGATACTCATTCTATATTAGAGTTACTCAGACAAGCTAGCCCTACATATCTTCCTTTTATTACGCTCTTTTGTGAACCTCCCAAATCAACAACAACTGAACATAACAACTAATTCTCCCATCACAACTAGGACATTTACGTAGCTCAACTAATCGCTAAGAAGGTTCTGCTAATCTTAAAACGTAGACTTGATAAGATATAGGGCGATTCGGTTTAGTATCTTACATCTGAGTTTGTATAACCTTTATAAACAATGGTTATGGCTTTATCATCTCCTCGTTACTAACAACAATTAGCTTTTAGATATATATACTAGTTACGTTATTATCTTAACTTTCATATTTTAGACTTGCTATTCAATATATAGACCACCTCGTTATACATATGTTCTTATTTAGAAATCTGAATTAGAACCCCTTCGACTCTTAGTCTACTTCCAAAATCAACCCTAACCAATTCATAGACTCGTTAAGAAGATTTTAACATTAATCATAACTCTCTAGTTAATCTGAATTATAGTAATATCATTTAGGAGTCTCTCATTGTATTACAGAAACTAATCCGTCTTTCAGGTTATTAGTTTGGCTAGCAATTTAGTCATCTTTGTCTTTAATAATCATACGGACATTAATGACCATTTCATTGTATTTAGTCTAGTGAAAACTTTTACAATTGATGTCCATTCGTACCTCTAGTTCCTTAATTAGTGAAATTAATTTCTAATACCAATATACATTGATCTGGTTGAAACTTGACTAATTACTCCATCCCATATACAACCTGAGTTGTTTTAGTGACTTACTAATCAAGATTTTGATTCAATTCCTTAATTATAGAAGTATTATATTTTAACCAATTCATTAGTTACTAATTGAATTCCGAATTAGAAACATGTTTACAACTATGCATTATATAATTAAAATGTATTCAGATTCAATATAAAACCCATTAGTTTCAAGAATTTACTTAAAAAGAAGAATCGAGAAATCCCTTAGAACAATTATGTTTCACCTCAAGGTTCCTTCCTTTACTAATCTCCCATTCCAATAGCTATCGACCCCTCCTCAACATCATCCCAGAATAAATGCTAATGGTATGCTCTCCAACTCCGAGAGTTACACCATACTACAAGCTTTCAACCATTGGTAATGAACATAGGTTGAGTCCAACCTATTCAAACTAACGATTTCCATACTTTAACTAGTCTCATTCCTAAATCAACATCTAATAGTCCAACTACTCCGTTTTCTTGCCACAAAATATCAACATATCACCATAAATAGATAGAGCTTAATATACAGAGCTTTTATAATCATTAACAAGAAATCCCTACATCACAACAACGAAGTAGGAACAATAGCAACACCCAAGTCAGTTACTATACAATCAAAATACATTTCTAACTTATGACTGAACAAAATTAGATTAGGCATCAATTAGTCTAACAATTAGTTTGTAAACTGAATTTATGTTCTATAATCAAAAGTAGTGGTTTAGTACCTCAGTTAGGGTTTTAAGGTGAGCATAGGTGGCGGTGGTGTGTTGTTGGAGCAGCGATGGTGATCGCTAGTGGCAAGCGTGACCCTCTCTCACGCACTCCTACACCCCTCTCAATGAAACCCCCAATTTTGAGCATAATTTCTGAAATATATATAGGGTTTTGGTATTTTGGAACTTACTCTATCTATCTCGCTCTCTATTGGCCGGAAATCAGAGGTTGCGCTCGCGGCCACCACTTGCACGTTTCTCCCTCTTCTTCCTCTTCCTCCTCTCGTCAGTCTTGCTGTGTCGTCCCACCGATGCGCCTCCGTCCACCTCCTTCTTCCGCCCTCTTCTTCCTCCTTCGAGCGCTCTCTCTCTCTCTCTCTCTACCTTCCTCTCCTCTATTTCTCGCCTTATTCCCCGACCCCTACTCTCTTTTCTTTCCTTCTTTTCTGGTTTCATCGTGAAACCAGAGCCCCCTTCCCCTTTAATTTCTTGTTTTTTTTTAAAAAAGTAATGAGTCATTCTCCCTATATCTCCCTCTCTCACACATCACCCCTTTGCCTCCTATTCAAAGCCACGCCATCACTCACCCTTCATTTCCCTTTTTCTTTTTTTTAACCTTATCAAATTAAACACCACCCTCTATTATATTTAGTAAACACCAACACACATATAATTACTTTGTGTATTTGAAATATAAATCTCATTAAAACTAATAACTCAAACCCATTTCATATATTAATATAAAGCTCTAAATTATTAAAAGTAATTTCATGATATAATTTAAAATAATTACGTAAATAAATACAACACAGCTTTTTAATAATAATAATAATAACAAATATAACTTGTCATTTATACACAAGGGTTTCAGCAATTAATTAAGCTAATATTATAATTAATAAATAATAAAGGTGCTCCTAAAACTGAGCTATTACATGTTTATACACCACAAATCCCTTAAGAGACTATGACGATTTTACCCTTTGATTTGAATTGAGTTTGATCCAAGGGCTTCATATGCTTTAAATATATCTAATACCTATTCAAGGACACAAAAATATTTGGTAAATAATCACAACCAAAATAATTTGAAAGGTGTTCATACACCACAAATTGTCTAAGAGACTATGACAGTTTTACCCTTTGATTTGAAATAAGTTTGATCCAAGTGCTTCATATGATTGAAATATCTAAAACCTATTCAAGGACTCAAAAATATTTGGTAATTATTCACAACAAAATGATTTGAAAGGTGTTCATTCACCACAAATCCCCTAAGAGACTATGACGGTTTTACCCTTTGTTTTTAATTGAGTTTGATCCAAGAACTTCATATGCTTTAAATATATCTAATACCAATTAAAGGACTCAAAAATATTTGGTAATTATTCAAAACAAAATGATTTGAAAGGTGTTCATTCTCCACAAATCGCCTAAGAAACTGTGACGGTTTTACCCTTTATTTTGAATTAAGTTTGATCCAAAGGCTTCATATGCTTTAATTATATCTAATACCTATTCAAGGACTCAAAAATATTTGGTAATTATTCACAATAAAATGATTTGAAAGGTTTTCATACACCACAAATCGCCTAAGAGACTATGACGGTTTTACCCTTTGATTTGAATTGATTTTTATCCCAGGGCTTCATTTTCTTTTAATATATCTAATACCAATTCACGGAGTCAAAAATATTTGCTAATATTGCACAAAAAATGATTTGAAAGTTGTTCTTATACCACAAATCCCTTAAGAGACTATGACAATTTTACCCTTTGATTTGAATTAAGTTTGATCCAAGGTCTTCATATGCTTTAATTATATCTAATACCTATTCAAGGACTGAAAAATAATTGGTAATTATTCACAACCAAAATAATTTGAAAGGTGTTCATACACCACAAATCGCCTAACAGACTATGATGGTTTTACCCTTTGATTTGAAATAAGTTTGATCCAAGTGCTTCATATGATTCAAATATATCTAATACCTAATCAAGGAGTCACATATAATTTTGTAATTAAGCAAAAACAATGATTTGAAAGGGACAAATCCCCTAAGAGACTATGACGGTTTTACCCTTTAATTTCAATTGAGTTTGATCCAAGGATTTCATATGCTTTAAATAGATCAAATACCGATTCAAGGACTCAAAAATATGTTGTAATTATTCACAACAAAATGATTAGAAAGGTGTTCATTCACCACAAATCGCCTAAGAGACTATGACGGTTTTACCCTTTGTTTTGAATTGAGTTTGATCCAAGGACTTCATATGGTTTAAATAGATCTAATACCTTTTCAAGGATACAAAAATATTTGGTAATTATTCACAACAAAATGATTTTAAAGGTGTTCATTCACCACAAACAGTGTAAGAGACTATGACGGTTTTACCTTTGTTTTGTATTGAGTTTGATCCAAGGGCTTCTTATGCTTTAATTATATCGAATACCTATTCAAGGACGCAAAAATATTTGGTAATTATTCACAACAAAATGATTTAAAAGGTTTTCATACACCACAAATCGCCTAAGAGACTATGAGGGTTTTACCTTATGATTTGAATTGAATTTTATCCAAGGGCTTCATATGCTTTAAATATATCTAATACCCATTCAAGTAGCCAAAAATATTTGGTAATTAAGCACAAAAAATGACTTGAGAGGTGTTCATACAAATCAAAGTGCCTAAGAGACTATGACGGTTTTCCTCTTTAATTTGAAATAAGTTTGATCCAAGTGCTGCATATGATTGAAATATATCTAATACCTATTCAAGGAGTCAAAAATAATTTGCTAATTAAGCACAAACTATGATTTGAAAGGTGTTTATACACCACAAATCCCCTAAGAGACAATGACGGTTTTACGCTTTGATTTAAATTGAGTTTTATCCAAGGACTTCATATGCTTTAATAAGATCTAATACCTATTAAAGGACTCGAAAATATTTGGCAATTATTCACAACAAAATGATTTGAAAGGTGTTCATTCACCACAAATTGCCTAAGAGACTATGACGGTTTTACCCTTTGCTTTGAATTGAGTTTGATCCAAGTGCTTCACATGCTTTAATTGTATTTAATACCTATTCAAGGATTCAAAAATATTTTGTAATTATTCACAATAAAATGATTTGAAAGGTTTTCATACACAATAAATCGCCTAAGAGACTATGACGGTTTTACCCATTGATTTGAATTGTGTTTTATCTAAGGGCTTCATATTATTTTATTATATCTAATACCTATTCAAGGAGTCAAAATTAGTTGGTAATATTGCACAACAAATGATTTGAAAGTTGTTCTTACACCACAAATCCCATAAGAGACTAGGACGATTTTACCCTTTGATTTGAATTGAGTTTGATCCAAGGGCTTCATATGCTTTAAATATATCTAATACCTATTCAATAACTAAAAAATAATTAGTAATTATTCACAAAAAAAAATAATTTGAAAGGTGTTCATGCACCAAAAATTGCCTAACAGACTATGACGGTTTTACCCTATAATTTGAAATACGTTTGATCCAAGTGCTTCATATGATTAAAATATATCTAATACCTATTCAAGGAGTCAAAAATATTTTGGTAATTAAGCACAAACAATGATTTGAAAGGTGTTTATACACCACAAATCCCCTAATTGACTATGACGGTTTTAACCTTCGATTTGAATGGAGTTTGACCCAAGGACTTTATATGCTTTAAATATATCTAATACATATTCAAGGACTCGAAAATATTTGGCAATTATTCACAACAAAATGATTTGAAAGGTGTTCATTCACAACAAATTGCCTAAGTGACTATGACGGTTTTACCCTTTGTTTTGAATGGAGTTTGATCAAAGGGCTTCATATGCTTTAATTATATCTAATATCTATTCAAGGAAACAAAAATATTTGGTAATTATTCACAACAAAATGATTTGAAAGGTTTTCATACATCACAAATCGCCTAAAAGACTATGATGGTTTTACCCTTTGTTTTGAATTAAGTTTGATCCAAGGGCGTCATATGCTTAAATCATATCTAATACCTATTCAAGGACTCAAAAATATTTGGTAACTATTCACAACAAATTTATTTGAACGGTTTTCACACACCACAAATCGCCCAAGAGACTATGACGATTTTACCCTTTGATTTGAATTGAGTTTTATCCAAGGGCTTCATATGCTTTAAATATATCTAATACCCATTCAAGGAGCCAAAAATATTTGGTAATATTGCATAACAAATGATTTGAAAGTTGTTCTTACACCACAAATCCCTTAAGAGACTACGACGATTTTACCCTTTGATTTGAATTGAGTGTGATACAAGGGCTTCATATGCTTTACCCTTTGATTTGAATTGAGTTTGATCTACAGGCTTCCTATGCTTTTAATAGATCTAATACTTAATCAAGGACTCAAAAATATTTGGTAATTATTCACAATAAAATGATTTGAAAGGTGTTCATACACCACAAATCGCCTAAGATACTATGACGGTTTTACCCTTTGATTTGAATTGAGTTTTATCAAGGGCTTCACATGCTTTAAATATATCTAATACCCATTCAAGGAGACAAAAAATAATTGGTAATATTGCATAAATAATGACTTGAAAGGTGTTCATAAAATAAAAATCCCCTAAGAGACTATGACGGTTTTACCCTTTGACATGTAATAAGTTCGATCCAATGGGTTCTTATGATTGATACCTAGTCAAGGATTCAATATTATTTGGTAATTAAGTAGAAAAAATGATTTGAAAGGTGTTGATACACCACAAATGGCCTAAGTGACTATGACAGTTTTACCCTTTGATTTAAATTGAGTTTTATCCAAGGGCTTCATATGCTTTACATCTAATACCCATTCAAGGAGAAAAAAATATTTGGTAATTAGGCACAAAAATGACTTAAAAGGCGTTCATACACCAAAAATCGCCTAAAAGACTATGACGGTTTTAACCCTTTGATTTGCAATGAGTTTAATCCAAGGGTTTCATATTCTTTAAATATTTCTAATACCTATTCAAGGAGTCAAAAAATATTTGGTAATAGTGCACAACAATTGATTTGAAAGATGTTCTTATACCACAAATCCCTTAGAAGACTATAACAATTTTACCCTTTGATTTGAATTGAGTTTGCTCCAAGGGCTTCATATGCTTTAAATAGATCTAATACCTATTCAAGGATTCAAAAATATTTTGTAATTATTCACAACCAAAATAATTTGAAAGGTGTTCATACACCACAAATCCCCTAAGAGATTAAGACGGTTTTACCCTTTAATTTGAAATAAGTTTGATCCTAGTGTTGCATATGATTGAAATATATCTAATAACTATTCAAGGAGTCAAAAATAATTTGCTAATTAAGCACAAACTATGATTTGAAAGGTGTTTATACACCACAAATCCCCTAAGAGACTATGACCGTTTTACCCTTTGATTTGAATTGAGTTTTATCCAAGGACTTCACATGCTTTAAATAAATCTAATGCCTATTCAAGGACTCGAAAATATTTGGCAATTATTCACAATAAAATGATTTGAAAGGTGTTCATTCACCACAAATTGCCTAAGAGACTATGACGATTTTACCCTTTGCTTTAAATTGAGTTTGATCCAAGTGCTTCATATGCTTTAATTATATCTAATACTTATTTAAGGAGTCAAAATTATTTGGTAATAAAGCACAAAAAAGCATTTTAAAGGTGTTCATACACCACAAGTCCTTTAAGAGACAATGACGGTTTACCCTTTGATTTGAATTGAGTTTGATCCAAGGTCTTCATATGATTTTAATAGATCTAAAAACCATTCAAGGACTGAAAAATATTTGGTAATTATTCACAACACAATGATTTGAAAGGTGTTCATGCACCACAAATCGCCAAAGAGACTATGACGGTTTTACCCTTTAATTTGTATTGATTTTGATCCATGGGCTTCATATGCTTTAAACAGATCTAATAACTATTTAAGGACACAAAAATATCTTTGGCAATTATTCACAACAAAATGATTCGAAAGGTGTTCATTCACCACAAATCGCCTAAGAGACTATGACGGTTTTACCCTTTGTTTTGAATTGAGTTTGATCTAAGGACTTCATATGCTTTAAATAGATCTAATATCTATTCAATGACTAAAAAATATTTGGTAACTATTCACAACAAAACGATTTGAAACGTGTTCATTCACCACAAATCGCCTAAGATACTATGAAGGTTTTACCCTTTGTTTTGAATTGAGTTTGATCCAAGGGATTCATATGCTTTAATGATATCTAATACCTATTCAAGGACTCAAAAATATTTGGTAATTATTCACAACAAAATAATTTGAAAGGTGTTCATACACCACAAATCGCCTAAGACGCTATGATGATTTTACCCTTTGATTAGAAATGAGTGTAATCCATGGGCTTCATATGATTGAAATATATCTAATACCTATTAAAGGATTCAAAAATATTTGGTAATTAAGCACAAAAAAGATTTGAAAGTTGTTCATACACCACAAATCGCCTAATTGACTATGACGGTTTTACCCCTTTATTTGAATTGAGTTTTATCCAAGGGCTTCACATGCTTTAAATATATTTGATACCCATTCAAGGAGACAAAAATATTTGGTAATTAAGCACAAAAAATGACTTGAAAGGTGTTCATACACCACAAATCACCTAATAGAATATGACGGTTTACCCTTTTATTTGTATTGAGTTTGATCCAAGGGATTCATATTCTTTGAATATATCTAATACCTATTCAAGGAGTCAAAAATATTTGGTAATATTACAGAATAAATAATTTGCAAGTTGTTCTTACGCCACAAATCCCCTAAGAGATTATGATGGATTTACCCTTTGATTTGAATTGATTTTGATCTACGGGCTTCCTATGCTTTTAATAGATCTAATACTTAATCAAGGACTCAAAAATATTTGGTAATTATTCACAACAAAATTATTTGAAAGGTGTTCATACACCACAAATCGCATAAGAGACTATGACGGTTTTACCCTTTGATTTGAATTGAGTTTGATACAAGGGCTTCATATGCTTTAAATATATCTTATACCTATTCAAGGAACCAGAAATATTTTGTAAATATTCATAAAAAAATAATTTAAAGGTTCTTCATACACCACAAATCGCCTAAGAGACTATGACGGTTTTACCCTTTAATTTGAATTCAGTTTGATCCAAGGGCTTCATATGCTTTAAATATATCTAATACCTATTCAAGGACTCAAAAATATTTGGTAATTATTCACAAAAAATTGATTTGAAAGGTGTTCATACCCCACAAATGGCCTAAGAGACTATGACTATTTTACACTTTGATTTGAAATAATTTTGATCCAAGTGTTTCATATGATTGAAATATATCTAATACCTATTCAAGGAGTCAAAAATATTTGACAATTAAGCATAACCTATGATTTGAAAGGTGTTCATACACCACAAAATGCCAAAGAGAGTAAGATGATTTTACCCTTTGATTTGAGTTGAGTTTGATCCAAGGGCTTCATATGCTTTAAATATATCTAATACAAATTTAAGGGCTCAAAAATATTTGGTAATTATTCACAACAAAATGATTTGAAAGGTGTTCATTCACCAAAAATCGCCTAGGTGACTATGACAGTTTTACCCTTTGATTTGAAATAAGTTTGGTCCAAGTGCTTAATATGATTGAAATATATCTAATACTTATTCAAGAACTCAAAAATATTTGGTAATGAAGCACAACAAATGATATAAAAGGTGTTCATATGCCACTAATCGCCTAAGAGACTATGACGGTTTTACCCTTTAATTTGAATTCAGTTTGATCCAAGGGCTTCATATGCTTTAAATATATCTAATACCTATTCAAGTACTCAACAATATTTGGTAATTATTCACAACATAATGATTTAAAAGGTGTTCGTACACCATAAATCGCCTAAGAGACTATGACTGTTTTACCCTTTGATTTGAAATAAGTTTGAGCCAAGGGCTTCATTTGTTTGAAATATATCTAAAACATATTCAAGGAGTCAAACATATTTTGTAATTAAGCACAAAAAATTATTTGAAAGGTGTGCATACACCACAAATCGCCTTACAGCCCATGACGGTTTTATCCTTTGATTTGAACTGAGTTTGATCCATGGGCTGCATATGCTTTAAATATATCAAATACCTATTCAAGGAGTCAAAAATATTTGGTAATTAAGCACAAAAAAAGATTTGAAAGGTGTTTATACACCACAAATCGTCTAAGAGAGTATGACGGTTTTACCCTTTGATTTGTATTGAGTTTGATCCAAGGGCTTCAATTGCTTTAAATATATCTAATACCTATTCAAGGAGTCAAAAATATTTTGTAATATTTACAACAAATGATTTGAAAGATGTTCTTACACCACAAATCGCCAAAGAGACTATGACCATTTTACATTTTGATTTAAATTGAGTTTGATCAAAGGTCTTCATATGCTTTAAATATATCTAATACCTATTCAAAGAGAGAATAATATTTGGTAATTAAGCACAAAAAATGACTTGAAAGGTGTTCATTCACCACAAATCGCCTAAGGGACTATGACGGTTTTACCCTTAGATTTGTATTGAGTTTGATCCAAGGGATTCATATTCTTTAAATATATATAATACCTATTCAAGGTTTCAAAAATATTTGGTAATATTGCACAACAAATGATTTGAAAGGTTTTCTTACACCACAAATCCCCTAAGAGACTACGACGGTTTTACCCTTTGATTTGAATTGACATTGATCCAAGGGCTTCATATGCTTTAATTATATCTAATACCTATTCAAGGAATCAAATATATTTGATAATTATTCACAATAAAATAATTTGAAAGATGTTCATACACCACAAATTGTCTAAGAGACTATGACGGTTTTACCCTTTGATTTGAAATAAGTTTGATCCAAGTGCTTCATATGATTGAAATATCTAATACCTAATCAAGGAATCAAAAATAATTTGGTAATTATGCACAAACAATGATTTGAAAGGTGTTTATACACAACAAATTCCCTAAGAGACTATGACGGTTTACCCTTTGATTTGAATTGAGTTTGATCCAAGGACTTCATATGCTTTAAATACATATAATACCTATTCAAGGACTCAAAAATATTTGGTAATTATTCACAACAAAATTATTTGAAAGGTGTTCATTCACCACAAATCGCCTAAGAGACTATGGCGGTTTTACCCTTTGTTTTGAATTGAGTTTGATCTAAGGGCTTCATGTGCTTTAATTATATCTAATACCTATTCAAGGATTTAAAATTATTCACAAAAAAATGATTTGAAAGGTTTTCATACACCACAAATCGCCTCAGAGACTATGACAATTTTAATACCTATTCACGGAGTCAAAAATATTTTGTAATATTGCAGAAAAAAATGATTTGAAAGTTGTTCTTACACCACAAATCCCTTAAGAGACTATGACAATTTTACCCTTTGATTTGAATTATGTTTGATCCAAGGTCTTCGTATGCTTTAAATATATATAATACCTATTCAAAGACTCAAAAATAATTGGTAATTATTCACAACCAAATAATTTGAAAGGTGTTCATACACCACAAATCGCCTAAGAGACTATGACGGTTTTACCCTTTGTTTTGAATTGAGTTTGATCCAAGGACTTTATATGCTTTAAATAGATCTAATACCTATTCAAGGATGCAAAAATAGTTGATAATTATTTACAACAAAATGATTTGCAAGGTGTTCATTCACCACAAATTGCCTAAGAGACTATGACGGTTTTACCCTTTGTTTTGTATTGAGTTTGATCCAAGGGCTTCTTATGCTTTAATTATATCTAATACCTATTCAAGGACTCAAAAATATTTGGTAATTATTCATAACAAAATGATTTAAAAGGTTTTCATACACCACAAATTGCCTAAGAGACTATGAGGGTTTTACCCTATGATTTGAATTGTGTTTTATCCCAGGGCTTCATATGCTTTAAATATATCTAATACCCATTCAAGGAGCCAAAAATATTTGGTAATTAAGCACAAAAAATGACTTGAGAGGTGTTTATACAAAACAAATTGCCTAAGGGACTATGACGGTTTTACCCTTTGATATGAAATAAGTTTAATCCAAGTGCTTCATATGATTGAAATATATCTAATACCTGTTCAAGGAGTCAAAAATAATTTGGTAATTATTCAGGGCAAAATGATTTGAAAGGTGTTCATTCACCAGAAATCGCCTAAGAGACTATGACGGTTTTACCATTTGTATTGCATTGAGTGTGATCCAAGGGATTCATATGATTGAAATATATCTAATACCTATTCAAGGACTCAAAAATATTTGGTAATTAAGCACAAAAAATGATTTGAAAGGTGTTCATTCACCACAAATTGCCTAAGAGACTATTTTCCCTTTGTTTTGAATTTAGTATGATCCAAGGGCTTCATATGCTTTAAATACATATAATACCCACTCAAGGAGACAAAAATATTTGGTAATTAAGCACAAAAAATGACTTGAAAGGCGTTCATACACCACAAATCGCCTTAAAGACTATGACGGTTTTACTCTTTGATTTGTAATGAGTTTGATCCAAGGGTTTTATAATCTTTAAATATATCTAATACCTATTCAAGGACTCAAAAATATTTTGTAATTATTCACAACCAAAATAATTTGAAAGGTGTTTATACACCGCAAATCCCCTAAGAGATTATGACGGTTTTACCCTTTGATTTAAATTGAGTTTTATCCAAGGACTTCATATGCTTTAAATAGATCTAATACCTATTCAAGGACTCGAAAATATTTGGCAATTATTCACAACAAAATGATTTGAAAGGTGTTCATTCACCACAAATTTCCTAAGAGACTATGATGGTTTTACCCTTTGCTTTGAATTGAGTTTGATCCAAGTGCTTCATATTCTTTAATTATATTTAATACCTATAGAAGGACTCAAAAATATTTGGTAATTGTTCACAACAAAATGATTTGAAAGGTTTTCATACACTACAAATCGCCTAAGAGACTATGACGGTTTTACCCTTTCATTTGAATTGTGTTTTATCCAAGGGCTTCATATTCTTTAAATATATCTAATACCTATTCAAGGAGTCAAAAATATTTGGTAATATTGCACAAAAAATGATTTGAAAGGTGTTCATACACCACAAATCGCCTTAGAGCCCATGACGGTTTTCACCTTTGATTTGAATTGAGTTTGATTCAAGGGCTTCATATGCTTTAATTATATCTAATACCCATTCAAGGACTCAAAAATAATTTGTAATTATTCACAACCAAAATAATTTTAAAGGTGTTCATACACCACAAATCGACTAACAGACTATGCGGTTTTACCCTTTGATTTGAAATAAGTTTGATCCAAGTGCTTCATGTGATTGAAATATATCTAATACCTATTAACGGAGTCAAAAATATTTTGGTAATTAAGCACAAACAATGATTTGAAAGGTGTTTATCACCAAAAATCGCCTAACAGACTATGACGGTTTGACCCTTTAATTTGAAATATGTTTGATCCAAGGGTTTCATATGATTGAAATATATCTAATACCTATTCAAGGAGTCAAAAATATTTTGGTAATTAAGCACAAACAATGATTTGAAAGGTGTTTATACACCACAAATCCTCTAAGAGACTATGACGGTTTTAACGTTTGATTGGAATTGAGTTTGATCCAAAGACTTTATATGCTTTAAATAGATCTAATACCTATTCAAGCACTCAAAAATATTTGGCAATTATTCACAACAAAATGATTTCAAAGGTGTTCATTCACCATAAATTGCGTAAGTGACTATGACGGTTTTACCCTTTGTTTTGAATGGAGTTTGATCCAAGGGCTCATATGCTTTAATTATATCTAATACCACTTCAAGGACTCAGAAATATTTAGTAATTATTCGCAACAAAATGATTTGAAAGATGTTCATTCACAACAAATTGCCTAAGAGACTATGACGGTTTTACCCTTTGCTTTGAATTGAGTTTGATCCAAGTGCTTCATATGCTATAATTATATTTAATACCTATTCAAGGACTCAAAAATATTAGGTAATTTTTCACAACAAAATGATTTGAAAGGTTTTCATACACCACAAATCGCCTAAGAGACTATGACGGTTTTACCCTTTGATTTGAATTGTGTTTTATCCAAGGGCTTCATATTCTTTAAATATATCTAATACCTGTTTAAGGAATAAAAAATATTTTGGTAATTAAGCACAAACAATGATTTGAAAGGTGTTTATACACCACAAATCCTCTAAGAGACTATGACGATTTTAACCGTTGATTGGAATTGAGTTTGATCCAAAGACTTTATATGCTTTAAATAGATCTAATACCTATTCAAGGACTCAAAAATATTTGGCAATTATTCACAACAAAATGATTTCAAAGGTGTTCATTCACCATAAATTGCGTAAGAGACTATTACAGTTTTACCCTTTGTTTTGAATGGAGTTTGATCCAAGGGCTCATATGCTTTTATTATATCTAATACCTCTTCAAGGACTCAGAAATATTTGGTAATTATTCAGAACAAAATGATTTAAAAGGTTTTCATACATCATAAATCGCCTAAAAGACTATGACGGTTTTACCCTTTGTTTTGAATTGAGATTGATCCAAGGACTTCATATGCTTAAATCATATCTAATACCTATTCAAGGACACAAAAATATTTGGTAATTATTCACAACAAAATTATTTGAAAGGTTTTCACACACCACAAATCGCCTAAGAGACTATGACGGTTTTACCCTTTGATTTGAATTGAGTTTTATCCGAGGGCTTCATACGCTTTAAATATATCTAATACCCATTCAAGGAGCCAAAAATATTTGGTAATATTGCAGAACAAATGATTTGAAAGTTGTTCTTACACCACAAATCCCTTAAGAGACTATGACGATTTTACGCTTTGATTTGAATTGAGTTTGATCCAATGGCTTCATATGCTTTAATAATATCTAATACCTATTCAAGGACTCAAAAATATTTGGTAATTATTCACAACAAAATGATATGAAAGGTGTTCATACACCACAAATCGCCTAAGATACTATGACGGTTTTACTCTTTGATTTGAATTGAGTTTTATCCAAGGGCTTCATATGCTTTAAATATATCTAATACCCATTCAAGGATACAAAAATAGTTGGTAATATTGCATAAAAAATGACTTGAAAGGTGTTCATAAACCACAAATCCCCTAAGAGACTATGACGATTTTACCCTTTGATTTGAATTGAGTTCGATCCAAGGTCTTCATATGATTTAAATATATCTAATACCTATTTAAGGACTCAAAAATATATTTGTCAACTATTCACAACAAAATGATTTGAAAGGTGTTCATTCTCAACAAATCGCCTAAGAGACTATGACGGTTTTACCCTTTGTTTTGAATTAAGTTTGATCCAAGGGCTTCATATGCTTTAATTATATCTAATACCTATTCAAGGACTCAAAAATATTTGGTAATTATTCACAACAAAATTATTTGAAAGGTGTTCATACACCTCAAATCGCCTAAGACTCTATGATGATTTTAACCCTTTGATTTGAAATAATTTTAATCCACGGGCTTCATATGATTACAATATATCTAATACCTATTAAAGGAGTCAAAAATATTTGGTAATTAAGCACAAAAATTATTTGAAAGTTGTTCATACACCACAAATAGCCTAAGAGACTATTACGGTTTTACCCCTTGATTTGAATTGAGTTTTATCCAAGGGCTTCATATGCTTTAAATCTATCTGATACCCATTCAAGGAGACAAAAACATTTGGTAATTAAGCACAAAAAATGACTTGAATGGTGTTAATACTCGACAAATCACCTAAGAGAATATGACGGTTTTACCCTTTGTTTTGAATTGAGTTTTATCCAAGGGCTTCGTATGTTTTAAATATATCTAATACCTATTCAAGGACACAAAAATATTTGGTAATTATTCACAACCAAAATAATTTGAAAGGTGTTCATACACCACAAATCGCCTTAGAGACTATGATGATTTTACCCTTGGATTTGAAATAAGTTTGATTCAAGTGCTTCATATGATTGAAATATATCTAATACCTATTCAAGGATTCAAAAATATTTTGGTAATTAAGCACAAACAATGATCTGAAAGGTGTTTATACACCACAAATCCCGTAAGAAGCTATGACAGTTTTACCCTTTGATTTGAATTGAGTTTGATCAAAGGTCTTCATATGCTTTAAATATATATAATACCTATTCAAGGAGAAAAAAAATATTTGGTAATTAAGCACAAAAAATGACTTGAAAGGTGTTCATACACCACAAATCCCTTAAGGGATTATGACGGTTTTACCATTTGATTTGTATTGAGTTTGATCCAAGGGATTCATATTCTTTAAATATATGTAATACCCATTCAAGGTGTTAAAAATATTTGGTAATATTGCACAACAAATGATTTGAAAGTTGTTCTTACACCACAAATCCCCTAAGAGACTACGTCTGTTTTACCCTTTGGTTTGAATTGACATTGATCCAAGGGCTTCATATGCTTTAAATATATCTAATACAAATTTAAGGACTCAAAAAATTTGGTAATTATTCACAACAAAATAATTTGAAAGGTGTTCATTCACCAAAAATCGCCTAAGTGACTATGACGGTTTTACCCTTTGATTTGTATTGAGTTTGATCCAAGGGGTTCATATTCTTTACATATATCTAATACCTATTCAAGGAGTCAAAAATATTTGGTAATATTGCAGAACAAATGATTTGCAAGTTGTTCTTACACCACAAATCCCCTAAGAGACTATGATGGTTTTACCCTTTGATTTGAATTGAGTTTGATCTACAGGCTTCCTATGCTTTTAATAGATCTAATACTTAATCAAGGACTCAAAAATATTTGGTAATTATTCACAACAAAATGATTTAAAAGGTGTTTATACACCACAAATCACCTAAGAGACTATGACGGTTTTACCCTTTGATTTGAATTGAGTTTGATACAAGGGCTTCATATGCTATAAATATATCTCATACCTATTCAAGGAGTCAGAAATATTTTGTAAATATTCATAAAAAAATAATTTGAAAGTTCTTCATACACCACAAATCGCCTAAGAGACTATGACGGTTTTACCCTTTGATTTGAATTCAGTTTGATCCAAGGGCTTTATATGCTTTAAATATATCTAATACATATTCAAGGGCTCAATAATATTTTGTAATTATTCACAACAAAATGATTTGAAAGGTGTTCATACGCCACAAATGGCCTAAGAGACTATGACGGTTTTACCCTTTGATTTGAAATAATTTTGATCCAAGTGTTTCATATTATTAAAATATAACTAATACCTATTCAAGGAGTCAAAAATATTTGATTATTAAGTATAACATATGATTTGAAAGGTGTTCATACACCACAAAATTCCTAAGAGAGTATGACGATTTTACCCTTTGATTTGACTTGAGTTTGATCAAAGGGCTTCATATTCTTTACGTCTAATACCCATTAAAGGAGACAAAAATATTTGGTAATTAAGCAGAAAAATGACTTAAAAGGCGTTCATACACCAAAAATCCCCTTTGATTTGTAATGAGCTTGATCCAAGGGTTTCATATTCTTTAAATATTTCTAATACCTATTCAAGGAGTCAAAAAATATTTGGTAATATTGCACAACAAATGATTTGAAAGTTGTTCTTACACCACAAATTTCTTGAAAGACAATGACAATTTTACCCTTTGATTTGAATTGAGTTTTCTCCAAGGGCTTCATATGCTTGAATTATATCTTATAGTTATTCAAGGACTCAAAATTATTTGGTAATTATTCACAACAAAATGATTTGAAAGGTTTTCATACAGCACAAATCGCCTAATAGACTATGACGGTTTTACCCTTTGATTTGAATTGTGTTTTATCCAAGGGCTTCATATTCTTTAAATATATCTAATACCTATTCAAGGAGTCAATAATATTTGGTAATATTTCACAAAAAATGATTTGAAAGCTGTTCTTACACCACAAATCCCTTAAGAGACTAGGACGGTTTACCCGTTGATTTGAATTGAGTTTGATCCAAGGGCTTCATATGCTTTAAATATATCAAATACCTATTCAAGGACTAAAAAATAATTGGTAATTATTCACAACCAAAATAATTTGAAAGGCGTTCATACACCACATATCTCCTAACAGACTATGACAGTTTTACCCTTTAATTTGAAATACGTTTGATCCATGGGCTTCATATGATTGAAATATATCTAATACCTATTAAAGGAGTCAAAAATATTTTGGTAATAAAGCACAAACAATGATTTGAAAGGTGTTTATACACCACAAATCCCCTAAGAGACTATGACGGTTTTAACCTTTGATTTGAATTGAGTTTGATCCAAAGAATTTATATGCTTTAAATAGATCTAATACCTATTCAAGGACTCAAAAATATTTGGCAATTATTCAGAACAAAATGATTTGAAAGGTGTTCCTTCACCACAAATTGCGTAAGAGACTATGACGGTTTTACCCTTTGTTTTGAATTGAGTTTGATCCAAGGGCTTCATATGCTTTAATTATATCTGATACCTATTCAAGGACTAAAAAACATTTGGTAACTATTTCACAACAAAATGATTTGAAAGGTGTTCATTCACCATAAATCGCCTAAGAGACTATGACGGTTTTACCCTTTGTTTTGAATTGAGTTTGATCCAAGGGCTTCATATGCTTTAATTATATCTAATACTTATTCAAGGACTCAAAAATATTTGGTAATTATTCACAACAAAATAATTTGAAAGGTGTTCATACACCACAAATCGCCTAAGACGCTATGATGATTTTACCCTTTGATTTGAAATAAGTTTAATCCACGGGCTTCATATGATTGAAATATATCTAATACCTATTCAAGGAGTCAAAAATGTTTGGTAATTAAGCACAAAAATGATTTGAATGTTGTTCATACACCACAAATCGCCTACTTGACTATGACGGTTTTACCCCTTGATTTGAATTGAGTTTTATTCCAGGGCTTCATATGCTTTAAATATATCTGATACCCATTCAAGGAGACAAAAATATTTGGTAATTAAGTACAAAAAGATGACTTGAAAGGTGTTCATACACCACAAATCACCTAAGAGAATATGACGGTTTTACCCTTTTATTTATATTGAGTTTGATCCAAGGGCTTCATATTCTTTAAATATACCTAATACCTATTCAAGGAATCAAAAATATTTTGTAATATTGCACAACAAATGATTTGAAAGTTGTTCGTACACCATTAATTCCTTAAGAGACTATGACGGTTTTAACCTTTGATTTGAATTGAGTTTGATCCAAGGGATTCATATGCCTTAAATATATCTAATACCTATTCAAGGACACAAAAATATTTGGTAATTATTCAAAACCAAAATAATTGGAAAGGTGTTCATACACCACAAATCGCCTACGAGACTATGACGGTTTTACCCTTTGATTTGAAATAATATTGATCCAAGTGCTTCATGTGATTGAAATATATCTAATACCTATTCAAGGAGTCAAAAATATTTTAGTAATTAAGCACAAACAATGATTTGAAAGGTGTTTATACACCACAAATCCCCTAAGAACCTATGACGATTTTACCCATTGATTTGAATTGAGTTTGATCAAAGGTCTTCATATGCTTAAAAGATATCTAATACCTATTCAATGAGAGAAAAATATTTGGTAATTAAGCACAACAAATGACTTGAAAGGTGTTCATACACCACAAATCCCTTAAGGGAATATGAAGGTTTTACCCTTTGACTTGTATTGTATTTGATCCAAGGGATTCATATTCTTTAAATATATCTAATACCTATTCAAGGTGTCAAAAATATTTGGTAATTTTGCACAACAAATGATTTGAAAGTTGTTCTTACATCACAAATCCCCTAAGAGTCTACGATGGTTTTACCCTTTGATTTGAAATTGAGTTTGATAAAAGGGCTTCATATGCTTTAAATATATCTGATACCTATTCAAGGAGTCAGAAATATTTGGTAATTATTCACAACAAAATGATTTGAAAGGTGTTCATACACGACAAATGGACTAAGAGACTATGACGGTTTTACCCTTTGATTTGAAATAATTTTGATCCAAGTGTTTCATTTGATTGAAATATATCTAATACCTATTCAAGGAGTCAAAAATATTTGATAATTTAGCATAACATATGATTTGAAAGTTGTTCATACACCACAAAATGCCTAAGAGAGTATGACCATTTTACCCTTTGATTTGACTTGAGTTTGATCCAAGGGCTTCATATGCTTTAAACATATCTAATACAAATTTAAGGACTCTAAAATATTTGGTAATTATTCACAACAAAATGATTTGAAAGGTGTTCATTCACCAAAAATCGCCTAAGTGACTATGACGGTTTTACCCTTTGATTTGAAATAAGTTTGGTCCAAGTGTTTAATATGATTGAAATATATCTAATACTTATTCAAGAACTTTAAAATATTTGGTAATGAAGCACAACAAATGATATGAAAGGTGTTCATATACCACTAATCGCCTAAGAGACTATGACGGTTTTACCCTTTGATTTAAATTGAGTTTGATCCAAGGGCTTCATATGCTTTAAATATATCTAATACCTATTCAAGGACTCAAAAATATTTGGTAATTATTCACAATAGAATGATTTGAAAGGTGTTTATACACCATAAATCG
Organism: Patellifolia procumbens; assembly: GCA_947645195.1. Classification (NCBI taxonomy): domain Eukaryota; kingdom Viridiplantae; phylum Streptophyta; class Magnoliopsida; order Caryophyllales; family Amaranthaceae; genus Patellifolia; species Patellifolia procumbens. The sequence continues at coordinate 201,523 of CANSGD010001122.1, forward strand.
CGTAAGAGACTATGACGGTTTTACCCTTTAAATTGAAATAAGTTTGAACCAAGGGCTTCATTTGTTTGAAATATATCTAAAACCTATTCAAGGAGTCAAACATATTTTGCAATTAAGCACAAAAAATGATTTGAAAGGTGTTCATACACCACAAATCGCCTTAGAGCCCATGACGGTTTTAACCTTTGATTTGAACTGAGTTTGATCCAAAGGCAGCATATGCTTTAAATATATCAAGTACCTATTCAAGGAGTCAAAAATATTTGGTAATTAAGCACATAAAAAGATTTGAAAGGTGTTTATACACCACAAATCGCCTAAGAGACTATGACGGTTTTACCCTTTGATTTGTATTGAGTTTGATCCAAGGGCTTCAATTGCTTTAAATATATCTAATACCTATTCAAGAAGTCAAAAATATTTGGTAATATTTTACAACAAATGATTTGAAAGATGTTCTTACACCACAAATCGCCTAAGAGACTATGACAATTTTACCTTTTGATTTAAATTGAGTTTGATCAAAGGTATTCATATGCTTTAAATATATGTAATACCTATTCAAGGAGAGAAAAAAATTTGGTAATTAAGCACAAAAAATGACTTGAAAGGTGTTCATACACCACAAATCCCGTAAGGGACTATGACGGTTTTACCCTTTGATTTGTATTGAGTTTGATCCTTGGGATTCATATTCTTTAAATATATCTAATACCTATTCAAGGTGTCAAAAATAGTTGGTAATATTGCACAACAAATGATTTGAAAGTTGTTCTTACACCACAAATCCCCTAAGAGACTACGACGGTTTTACCCTTTGATTTGAATTGACATTGATCCAAGGGCTTCATATGCTTTAAGTATATCTAATACCTATTCAAGGAATCAAAAATATTTTGTAATTATTCACCACAAAATAATTTGAAAGATGTTCATACACCACAAATCGCCTAAGAGACTATGACGGATTTACCCTTTGATATGACATTATTTTTATCCACGTTCTTCATATAATTGAAATATATATAATACCTATTCAAGGAGTCTAAAATATTTGGTAATTAAGCACAAAAAATAATTTGAAAGGTGTTCCTACACCACAAATTCCATAAAAGACTATGACGGTTTTACCGTTTGATTTGAATTGAGTTTGATCAAGGGACTTCATATGCTTTAAATACATCTAATACCTATTCAAGGACTCAAAAATATTTGTTAATTATTCACAACAAAATGATTTGAAAGGTGTTCATTCACAACAAATTGCCTAAGAGACTATGACGGTTTTACCCTTTCATTTGAATTGATTTTTATCCAAGGGCATCATATGATTTAAATATATCTCATAACTATTCAAGGAGACAAAAATATTTGGTAATTAAACACAAAAAATGACTTGAAAGGTGTTCATACACCACAAATCCCTTAAGAGACGATGACGGTTTTACCCTTTAATTTGTATTAAGTTTGATCCAAGGGATTCATATTCTTTAAATATATCTAATACCTATTCAAGGAGTCAAAAATATTTGGTAATATTGCAGAACAAATGATTTGCAAGTTGTTCTTACAGCACAAATCCCCTAAGAGACTATGATGGTTTTACCCTTTGATTTGAATTGAGTTTGATCTACGGACTTCATATGGTATAAATAGATCTAATACCTATTCAAGGACTCAAAAATATTTGGTAATCTTTCACAACAAAATGATTTGAAAGGTGTTCATTCACCACAAATAGCCTAAGAGCATATTGACGGTTTTACCCTTTGATTTGAATTGAGTTTGATCCAAGGGCTTCATATGCTTTAAATATATCTAATACCTATTCAAGGAGTCAAAAATAATTGAAAAATACTCTCAACAAAATAATTTGAAAGGTGTTCATACACCACAAATCGCCTAAGAACCTATGACGATTTTATCCTTTGATTTGAAATAAGTTTGATCCAAGGGCTTCATATGATTGCAATATATCTAATACCTATTCAAGGTGAAAAAATATTTGGTAATTAAGCACAAAAAATTATTTGAAAGGTGTTTTTACACCACAAATCCCCTAATAGACTATGACGGTTTTACCCTTTGATTTGAATTGAGTTTGATCCAAGGTCTTCATATGGTTTTAGTTGATCTAATACCTGTTCAAGGACTCAAAAATATTTGGGTATTATTCACAACAAAATGATTTGAAAGGTGTTCATTCACCCCAAATAGCCTAAGAGAATATTGACGGTTTTACCCTTTGATTTGAATTGAGTATTATCCAAGGTCTTCATATGCTTTAAATATATCTAATACCTATTCAAGGAGTCAAAAATATTTGGTAATTATTCAAAACAAAATAATTTGAAAGGTGTTCATACACCACAAATCGCATAAGAGACTATGACGGTTTTATCCTTTGATTTTAATTGAGTTTGATCTAAGGGCTGCACATGCTTTAAATATATCAAATACCTATTTAAAGAGTCAAAAATATTTGGTAATTAAGCACAAAAAAATATTTGAAATGTGTTCGTACACCACAAATCGCCTAAGAGACTATAAAGGTTTTACCTTTTGATTTGTATTCAGTTTGATCCAAGGGCTTCATATGTTTTAAACATATCTAATACCTATTCAAGGAGTCAAAAATATTTGTTAATATTTTACAACAAATGATTTGAAAGGTGTTCTTACACCACAAATCCCCTCAGAGACTATGACCGTTTTACACTTTGATTTGTATTGAGTTTGATATAAGGGATTCATATGCTTTAAATTAATATAAAACCTATTCAAAGACTCAAAATTATTTGGTAGTTATTCACAACAAAATAATTTGAATGGTTTTCATACACCACAAATTGCCTAAGAGAATATGACGATTTTACCCTTTGATTTGAAATAAGTTTGATCCAAGGGTTTCATATCATTGAAATATATCTAATACCTATTCAAGGAGTCAAAAATATTTGGTAATTAAGCACAAAAAATGATTTGAAAGGTGTTTATACACCACAAATCCCCTAAGAAACTATGACGGTTTTACCCTTTGATTAGAATTGAGTTTGATCCAAGGTCTTCATATGCTTTTAATAGAGCTAATACCAATTGAAGGACTAAAAAATATTTGGTAATTATTCACAACAAAATTATTTGAAAGGTGTTTATACACCACAAATCCCCTAAGAAACTATTGACAGTTTTACCCTTTGATTTGAATTGAGTTTGATCCAAGGGCTTCATATGCTTTAAATATATCTAATACCTATTGAAGGAGTAAAAAATAATTGGTAATTACTCACAACAAAATAATTTGAAAGGTGTTCATACACCACAAATCGCCTAAGAGACTATGATGATTTTATCCTTTGATTTGAAATAAGTTTGATCCAAGGGCTTCATATGATTGCAATGTATCTAATACCAATTCAAGGAGTAAAAAATATTTGGTAATTAAGCATAAAAAATTATTTGAAAGGTGTTTTTACACCACAAATCCCCTAATAGACTATGACGGTTTTACCCTTTGATTTGAATTGAGTTTGATCCAATGACTTCATGTGGTTTTAATAGATCTAATACCTATTCAAGGACTCAAAAATATTTGGGAATTATTCGAAACAAAATGATTTGAAAGTGTTCATTCACCCCAAATAGCCTAAGAGAATATTGACGGTTTTACCCTTTGATTTGAATTGAGTGTTATCCAAGGGCTTCATATGCTTTAAATATATCTAATACCAATTCAAGGAGTAAAAAATATATGGTAATTATTCAAAACAAAATAATTTGAAAGGTGTTCATACACCACCAATCGCCTAAGAGATTAGGACGGTTTTATCCATTGATTTGAATTGAGATTGATCCAAGGGCTGCACATGCTTTAAATATATCAAATACCTATTCAAAGAGTCAAAAATATTTGGTAATTAAGCACAAAAATTTATTTGAAATGTGTTCATACACCACAAATCGCCTAAGAGACTATGACGGTTTTATCCTTTGATTTGAATTGAGTTTGATCTAAGGGCTACACATGCTTTAAATATATCAAATACCTATTCAAAGAGTCAAAAATATTTGGTAATTAAGCACAAAAAAATATTTGAGATGTGTTCATACACCACAAATCGCCTAAGAGACTATGACGGTTTTACCTTTTGATTTGTATTCAGTTTGATCCAACAGCTTCATATGCTTTAAACATATCTAATACCTATTCAAGGAGTCAAAAATATTTGGTAATATTTTACAACAAATGATTTGAAAGGTGTTCTTACACCACAAATCCCCTCAGAGACTATGACCGTTTTACCCTTTGATTTGTATTGAGTTTGATCTAAGGGATTCATATGCTTTAAATTAATCTAACACCTATTCAAAGACTCTAAATTATTTGGTAATTATTCACAACAAAATAATTTGAATGGTTTTCATACACCACAAATTGCCTAAGAGAATATGACGATTTTACCCTTTGATTAGAAATAAGTTTGATCCAAGGGCTTCATATCATTGAAATATATCTAATACCTATTCAAGGAGTCAAAAATATTTGGTAATTAAGCACAAAAAATGATTTGAAAGGTGTTTATACAGCACAAATGCCCTAAGAAAATATGACGGTTTTACCCTTTGATTTGAATTCAGTTTGATCCAAGGTCTTCATATGCTTTTAATAGAGCTAATACCAATTGAAGGACTAAAATATATTTGGTAATTATTCACAACAAAATTATTTGAAAGGTGTTTATACACCACACATCCCCTAAAAAACTATTGACAGTTTTACCCTTTGATTTGAATTGAGTTTGATCCAAGGGCTTCATATGCTTTAAATATATCTAATACCTATTGAAGGAGTCAAAAATAATTGGTAATTACTCACAACAAAATAATTTGAAAGGTGTTCATACACCACAAATCGCCTAAGAGACTATGATGATTTTAACCTTTGATTTGAAATAAGTTTGATCCAAGGGCTTCATATGATTGCAATGTATCTAATACCAATTCAAGGAGTAAAAAATATTTGGTAATTAAGCATAAAAAATTATTTGAAAGGTGTTTTTACACCACAAATCCCCTAATAGACTATGACGGTTTTACCCTTTGATTTGAATTGAGTTTGATCCAATGACTTCATGTGGTTTTAATAGATCTAATACCTATTCAAGGACTCAAAAATATTTGGGAATTATTCGAAACAAAATGATTTGAAAGTGTTCATTCACCCCAAATAGCCTAAGAGAATATTGACGGTTTTACCCTTTGATTTGAATTGAGTGTTATCCAAGGGCTTCATATGCTTTAAATATATCTAATACCAATTCAAGGAGTAAAAAATATATGGTAATTATTCAAAACAAAATAATTTGAAAGGTGTTCATACACCACCAATCGCCTAAGAGATTAGGACGGTTTTATCCATTGATTTGAATTGAGATTGATCCAAGGGCTGCACATGCTTTAAATATATCAAATACCTATTCAAAGAGTCAAAAATATTTGGTAATTAAGCACAAAAATTTATTTGAAATGTGTTCATACACCACAAATCGCCTAAGAGACTATGACGGTTTTATCCTTTGATTTGAATTGATTTTGATCTAAGGGCTACACATGCTTTAAATATATCAAATACCTATTCAAAGAGTCAAAAATATTTGGTAATTAAGCACAAAAAAATATTTGAGATGTGTTCATACACCACAAATCGCCTAAGAGACTATGACGGTTTTACCTTTTGATTTGTATTCAGTTTGATCCAACAGCTTCATATGCTTTAAACATATCTAATACCTATTCAAGGAGTCAAAAATATTTGGTAATATTTTACAACAAATGATTTGAAAGGTGTTCTTACACCACAAATCCCCTCAGAGACTATGACCGTTTTACCCTTTGATTTGTATTGAGTTTGATCTAAGGGATTCATATGCTTTAAATTAATCTAACACCTATTCAAAGACTCTAAATTATTTGGTAATTATTCACAACAAAATAATTTTAATGGTTTTCATACACCACAAATTGCCTAAGAGAATATGACGATTTTACCCTTTGATTAGAAATAAGTTTGATCCAAGGGCTTCATATCATTGAAATATATCTAATACCTATTCAAGGAGTCAAAAATATTTGGTAATTAAGCACAAAAAATGATTTGAAAGGTGTTTATACAGCACAAATGCCCTAAGAAAATATGACGGTTTTACCCTTTGATTTGAATTGAGTTTGATCCAAGGTCTTCATATGCTTTTAATAGAGCTAATACCAATTGAAGGACTAAAAAATATTTGATAATTATTCACAACAAAATGATTTGAAAGGTGTTTATACACCACAAATCCCCTAAGAAACTATTGACAGTTTTACCCTTTGATTTAAATTGAGTTTGATCCAAGGGCTTCATATGCTTTAAATATATCTAATACCTATTCAAGGAGTCAAAAATAATTGGTAATTACTCACAACAAAATAATTTGAAAGGTGTTCATACACCACAAATCGACTAAGAGACTATGATGATTTTATCCTTTGATTTGAAATAAGTTTGATCCAAGGGCTTCATATGATTGCAATATATCTAATACCAATTCAAGGAGTAAAAAATATTTGGTAATTAAGCATAAAAAATTATTTGAAAGGTGTTTTTACACCACAAATCCCCTAATAGACTATGACGGTTTTACCCTTTGATTTGAATTGAGTTTGATCCAATGACTTCATGTGGTTTTAATAGATCTAATACCTATTCAAGGACTCAAAAATATTTGGGAATTATTCGAAACAAAATGATTTGAAAGTGTTCATTCACCCCAAATAGCCTAAGAGAATATTGACGGTTTTACCCTTTGATTTGAATTGAGTGTTATCCAAGGGCTTCATATGCTTTAAATATATCTAATACCTATTCAAGGAGTCAAAAATATATGGTAATTATTCAAAACAAAATAATTTGAAAGGTGTTCATACACCACCAATCGCCTAAGAGATTAGGACGGTTTTATCCTTTGATTTGAATTGAGATTGATCCAAGGGCTGCACATGCTTTAAATATATCAAATACCTATTCAAAGAGTCAAAAATATTTGGTAATTAAGCACAAAAATTTATTTGAAATGTGTTCATACACCACAAATCGCCTAAGAGACTATGACGGTTTTATCCTTTGATTTGAATTGAGTTTGATCTAAGGGATACACATGCTTTAAATATATCAAATACCTATTCAATGAGTCAAAAATATTTGGTAATTAAGCACCAAAAAATATTTGAGATGTGTTCATACACCACAAATCGCCTAAGAGACTATGACGGTTTTACCTTTTGATTTTTATTCAGTTTGATCCAACAGCTTCATATGCTTTAAACATATCTAATACCTATTCAAGGAGACAAAAATATTTGGTAATATTTTACAACAAATGATTTGAAAGGTGTTCTTACACCACAAATCCCCTCAGAGACTATGACCGTTTTACCCTTTGATTTGTATTGAGTTTGATCTAAGGGATTCATATGCTTTAAATTAATCTAACACCTATTCAAAGACTCTAAATTATTTGGTAATTATTCACAACAAAATAATTTGAATGGTTTTCATACACCACAAATTGCCTAAGAGAATCTGACGATTTTACCCTTTGATTAGAAATAAGTTTGATCCAAGGGCTTCATATCATTGAAATATATCTAATACCTATTCAAGGAGTCAAAAATATTTGGTAATTAAGCACAAAAAATGATTTGAAAGGTGTTTATACAGCACAAATGCCCTAAGAAAATATGACGGTTTTACCCTTTGATTTGAATTGAGTTTGATCCAAGGTCTTCATATGCTTTTAATAGAGCTAATACCAATTGAAGGACTAAAAAATATTTGATAATTATTCACAACAAAATGATTTGAAAGGTGTTTATACACCACAAATCCCCTAAGAAACTATTGACAGTTTTACCCTTTGATTTAAATTGAGTTTGATCCAAGGGCTTCATATGCTTTAAATATATCTAATACCTATTCAAGGAGTCAAAAATAATTGGTAATTACTCACAACAAAATAATTTGAAAGGTGTTCATACACCACAAATCGACTAAGAGACTATGATGATTTTATCCTTTGATTTGAAATAAGTTTGATCCAAGGGCTTCATATGATTGCAATATATCTAATACCAATTCAAGGAGTAAAAAATATTTGGTAATTAAGCATAAAAAATTATTTGAAAGGTGTTTTTACACCACAAATCCCCTAATAGACTATGACGGTTTTACCCTTTGATTTGAATTGAGTTTGATCCAATGACTTCATGTGGTTTTAATAGATCTAATACCTATTCAAGGACTCAAAAATATTTGGGAATTATTCGAAACAAAATGATTTGAAAGTGTTCATTCACCCCAAATAGCCTAAGAGAATATTGACGGTTTTACCCTTTGATTTAAATTGAGTGTTATCCAAGGGCTTCATATGCTTTAAATATATCTAATACCTATTCAAGGAGTCAAAAATATTTGGTAATTATTCAAAACAAAATAATTTGAAAGGTGTTCATACACCACCAATCGCCTAAGAGATTAGGACGGTTTTATCCTTTGATTTGAATTTAGATTGATCCAAGGGCTGCACATGCTTTAAATATATCAAATACCTATTCAAAGAGTCAAAAATATTTGGTAATTAAGCACAAAAATTTATTTGAAATGTGTTCATACACCACAAATCGCCTAAGAGACTATGACGGTTTTATCCTTTGATTTGAATTGAGTTTGATCTAAGGGCTACACATGCTTTAAATATATCAAATACCTATTCAAAGAGTCAAAAATATTTGGTAATTAAGCACAAAAAAATATTTGAGATGTGTTCATACACCACAAATCGCCTAAGAGACTATGACGGTTTTACCTTTTGATTTGTATTCAGTTTGATCCAACAGCTTCATATGCTTTAAACATATCTAATACCTATTCAAGGAGTCAAAAATATTTGGTAATATTTTACAACAAATGATTTGAAAGGTGTTCTTACACCACAAATCCACTCAGATACTATGACCGTTTTACCCTTTGATTTGTATTGAGTTTGATCCAAGGGATTCATATGCTTTAAATTAATCTAACACCTATTCAAAGACTCTAAATTATTTGGTAATTATTCACAACAAAATAATTTGAATGGTTTTCATACACCACAAATTGCCTAAGAGAATCTGACGATTTTACCCTTTGATTAGAAATAAGTTTGATCCAAGGGGTAATACCTATTCAAGGAGTTAAAAATATTTGGTAATTAAGCACAAAAAATGATTTGAAAGGTGTTTATACAGCACAAATGCCCTAAGAAAATATGACGGTTTTACCCTTTGATTTGAATTGAGTTTGATCCAAGGTCTTCATATGCTTTTAATAGAGCTAATACCAATTGAAGGACTAAAAATTATTTGATAATTATTCACAACAAAATGATTTGAAAGGTGTTTATACACCACAAATCCCCTAAGAAACTATTGACAGTTTTACCCTTTGATTTAAATTGAGTTTGATCCAAGGGCTTCATATGCTTTAAATATATCTAATACCTATTCAAGGAGTCAAAAATAATTGGTAATTATTCACAACAAAATAATTTGAAAGGTGTTCATACACCACAAATCGACTAAGAGACTATGATGATTTTAGCCTTTGATTTGAAATAAGTTTGATCCAAGGGCTTCATATGATTGCAATATATCTAATACCAATTCAAGGAGTAAAAAATATTTGGTAATTAAGCACAAAAAATTATTTGAAAGGTGTTTTTACACCACAAATCCCCTAATAGACTAGGACGGTTTTACCCTTTGATTTGAATTGAGTTTGATCCAATTACTTCATGTGGTTTTCATAGATCTAATACCTATTCAAGGACTCAAAAATATTTGGGAATTATTCACAACAAAATGATTTGAAAGGTGTTCATTCACCCCAAATAGCCTAAGAGAATATTGACGGTTTTACCCTTTGATTTGAATTGAGTGTTATCCAAGGGCTTCATATGATTTAAATATATCTAATACCTATTCAAGGAGTAAAACATATTTGGTAATTATTCAAAATAAAATAATTTGAAAGGTGTTCATACACCACCAATCGCCTAAGAGATTATGACGGTTTTATCCTTTGATTTGAATTGAGTTTGATCCAAGGGCTGCACATGCTTTAAATATATCAAATACCTATTCAAAGAGTCAAAAATATTTGGTAATTAAGCACAAAAATTTATTTGAAATGTGTTCATACACCACAAATCGCCTAAGAGACTATGACGGTTTTATCCTTTGATTTGAATTGAGTTTGATCTAAGGGCTGCACATGCTTTAAATATATCAAATACCTATTCAAAGAGTCAAAAATATTTGGTAATTAAGCACAAAAAAATATTTGAAATGTGTTCATACACCACAAATCGCCCAAGAGACTATGACGATTTTACCTTTTGATTTGTATTCAGTTTGATCCAAGGGCTTCATATGCTTTAAACATATCTAATACCTATTCAAGGAGTCAAAAATATTTGGTAATATTTTACAACAAATGATTTTAAAGGTGTTCTTACACCACAAATCCGCTCAGAGACTATGACCGTTTTACCCTTTGATTTGTATTGAGTTTGATCTAAGGGATTCATATGCTTTAAATTAATCTAACACCTATTCAAAGACTCAAAATTATTTGGTAATTATTCACAACAAAATAATTTGAATGGTTTTCATACACCACAAATTGCCTAAGATAATATGACCATTTTACCCTTTGATTTGAAATAAGTTTGATCCAAGGGCTTCATATCATTGAAATATATCTAATACCTATTCAAGGCGTCAAAAATATTTGGTAATTAAGCACAAAAAATGATTTGAAAGGTGTTTATACACCACAAATCCCCTAAGAAACTATGACGGTTTACCCTTTGATTTGAATTGAGTTTGATCCAAGGTCTTCATATGCTTTTAATAGAGCTAATACCAATTGAAGGACTAAAAAATATTTGGTAATTATTCACAACAAAATGATTTGAAAGGTGTTTATACACCACAAATCCCCTAAGAAACTATTGACAGTTTTACCCTTTGATTTGAATTGAGTTTGATCCAAGGGCTTCATATGCTTTAAATATATCTAATACCTATTCAAGGAGTCAAAATAATTGGTAATTACTCACAACAAAATAATTTGAATGGTGTTCATACACCACAAATCGCCTAAGAGACTATGATGATTTTATCCTTTGATTTGAAATAAGTTTGATCCAAGGGCTTCATATGATTGCAATATATCTAATACCAATTCAAGGAGTAAAAAATATTTGGTAATTAAGCATAAAAAATTATTTGAAAGGTGTTTTTACACCACAAATCCCCTAATAGACTATGACGATTTTACCCTTGATTTGAATTGAGTTTGATCCAATGACTTCATGTGGTTTTAATAGATCTAATACCTATTCAAGGACTCAAAAATGTTTGGGAATTATTCGAAACAAAATGATTTGAAAGTGTTCATTCACCCAAAATAGCATAAGAGAATATTGACGGTTTTACCCTTTGATTTGAATTGAGTGTTATCCAAGGGCTTCATATGCTTTAAATATATCTAATACCTATTCAAGGAGTCAAAAATATTTGGTAATTATTCAAAACAAAATAATTTGAAAGGTGTTTATACACCACCAATCGCCTAAGAGATTAGGACGGTTTTATCCTTTGATTTGAATTTAGATTGATCCAAGGGCTGCACATGCTTTAAATATATCAAATACCTATTCAAAGAGTCAAAAATATTTGGTAATTAAGCACAAAAATTTATTTGAAATGTGTTCATACACCACAAATGCCTAAGAGACTATGACGGTTTTATCCTTTGATTTGAATTGAGTTTGATCTAAGGGCTACACATGCTTTAAATATATCAAATACCTATTCAAAGAGTCAAAAATATTTGGTAATTAAGCACAAAAAAATATTTGAGATGTGTTCATACACCACAAATCGCCTAAGAGACTATGACGGTTTTACCTTTTGATTTGTATTCAGTTTGATCCAAGGGCTTCATATGCTTTAAACATATCTAATACCTATTCAAGGAGTCAAAAATATTTGGTAATATTTTACAACAAATGATTTGAAAGGTGTTCTTACACCACAAATCCCCTCAGAGACTATGACCGTTTTACCCTTTGATTTGTATTGAGTTTGATCTAAGGGATTCATATGCTTTAAATTAATCTAACACCTATTCAAAGACTCTAAATTATTTGGTAATTATTCACAACATAATAATTTGAATGGTTTTCATACACCACAAATTGCCTAAGAGAATCTGACGATTTTACCCTTTGATTAGAAATAAGTTTGATCCAAGGGCTTCTTATCATTGAAATATATCTAATACCTATTCAAGGAGTCAAAAATATTTGGTAATTAAGCACAAAAAATGATTTGAAAGGTGTTTATACAGCACAAATCCCCTAAGAAAATATGACGGTTTTACCCTTTGATTTGAATTGAGTTTGATCCAAGGTCTTCATATGCTTTTAATAGAGCTAATACCAATTGAAGGACTAAAAAATATTTGATAATTATTCACAACAAAATGATTTGAAAGGTGTTTATACACCACAAATCCCCTAAGAAACTATTGACAGTTTTACCCTTTGATTTAAATTGAGTTTGATCAAAGGGCTTCATATGCTTTAAATATATCTAATACCTATTCAAGGAGTCAAAAATAATTGGTAATTACTCACAACAAAATAATTTGAAAGGTGTTCATACACCACAAATCGACTAAGAGACTTTGATGATTTTATCCTTTGATTTGAAATAAGTTTGATCCAAGGGCTTCATATGATTGCAATATATCTAATACATATTCAAGGAGTAAAAAATATTTGGTAATTAAGCACAAAAAATTATTTGAAAGGTGTTTTTACACCACAAATCCCCTAATAGACTATGACGGTTTTACCCTTTGATTTGAATTGAGTTTGATCCAATGACTTCATGTGGTTTTCATAGATCTAATACCTATTCAAGGACTCAAAAATATTTGGGAATTATTCACAACAAAATGATTTGAAAGGTGTTCATTCACCCCAAATAGCCTAAGAGATTATTGACGGTTTTACCCTTTGATTTGAATTGAGTGTTATCCAGGGGCTTCATATGCTTTAAATATATCTAATACCTATTCAAGGAGTCAAAAATATTTGGTAATTATTCAAAATAAATTAATTTGAAAGGTGTTCATACACCACAAATCGCCTAAGAGATTATGACGGTTTTATCCTTTGATTTGAATTGAGTTTGATCCAAGGGCTGCACATGCTTTAAATATATCAAATACCTATTCAAAGAGTCAAAAATATTTGGTAATTAAGCACAAATATTTATTTGAAATGTGTTCATACACCACAAATCGCCTAAGAGACTATGACGGTTTTATCCTTTGATTTGAATTGAGTTTGATCTAAGGGCTGCACATGCTTTAAATATATCAAATACCTATTCAAAGAGTCAAAAATATTTGGTAATTAAGCACAAAAAAATATTTGAAATGTGTTCATACACCACAAATAGCCCAAGAGACTATGACGATTTTACCTTTTAATTTGTATTCAGTTTGATCCAAGGGCTTCATATGCTTTAAAAATATCTAATACCTATTCAAGGAGTCAAAAATATTTGGTAATATTTTACAACAAATGATTTGAAAGGTGTTCTTACACCACAAATCCGCTCAGAGACTATGACCGTTTTACCCTTTGATTTGTATTGAGTTTGATCTAAGGGATTCATATGCTTTAAATTAATCTAACACCTATTCAAAGACTCAAAATTATTTGGTAATTATTCACAACAAAATAATATGAATGGTTTTCATACACCACAAATTACCTAAGATAATATGACCATTTTACCCTTTGATTTGAAATAAGTTTGATCCAAGGGCTTCATATCATTGAAATATATCTAATACCTATTCAAGGAGTCAAAAATATTTTGTAATTAAACAACAAAAATGATTTGAAAGGTGTTTATAGACCACAAATCCCCTAAGAAACTATGACGGTTTTACCATTTGATTTGAATTGAGTTTGATCCAAGGTCTTCATATTCTTTTAATAGAGCTAATACCAATTGAAGGACTAAAAAATATTTGGTAATTATTCACAACACAATAATTTGAAAGGTGTTTATACACCACTAATCCCCTAAGAAACTATTGACAGTTTTACCCTTTGATTTGAATTGAGTGTTATCAGAGGGCTTCATATGCTTTAAATATATCTAATACCTATACAAGGAGTCAAAAATAATTGGTAATTACTCATAACAAAATAATTTGAAAGGTGTTCATACACCACAAATCGCCTAAGAGACTATGACGGTTTTATCCTTTGATTTGAATTGAGTTTGATCCAAGGGCTGCACATGCTTTAAATATATCAAATACCTATTCAAAGAGTCAAAAATATTTGGTAATTAAGCACAAAAATTTATTTGAAATGTGTTCATACACCACAAATCGCCTAAGAGACTATGACGGTTTTATCCTTTGATTTGAATTGAGTTTTATCTAAGGGCTGCACATGCTTTAAATATATCAAATACCTATTCAAAGAGTCAAAAATATTTGGTAATTAAGCACAAAAAAATATTTGAAATGTGTTCGTACACCACAAATCGCCTAAGAGACTATGACGGTTTTACCTTTTGATTTGTATTCAGTTTGATCCAAGGGCTTCATATGCTTTAAACATATCTAATACCTATTCAAGGAGTCAAAAATATTTGGTAATACTTTACAACAAATGATTTGAAAGGTGTTCTTACACCACAAATCCCCTCAGAGACTATAACCGTTTTACCCTTTGATTTGTATTGAGTTTGATCTAAGGGATTCATATGCTTTAAATTAATCTAACACCTATTCAAAGACTCAAAATTATTGGGTAATTATTCACAACAAAATAATTTGAATGGTTTTCATACGCCACAAATTGCCTAAGAGAATATGACGATTTTACCCTTTGATTTGAAATAAGTTTGATCCAAGGGCTTCATATCATTGAAATATATCTAATACCTATTCAAGGAGTCAAAAATATTTGGTAATTAAGCACAAAAAATGATTTGAAAGGTGTTTATACACAACAAATCCCCTAAGAAACTATGACGGTTTTACCCTTTGATTTGAATTGAGTTTGATCAAAGGTCTTCATATGCTTTTAATAGAGCTAATACAAATTGAAGGACTAAAAAATATTTGGTAATTATTCACAACACAATAATTTGAAAGGTGTTTATACACCACAAATCCCCTAAGAAACTATTAACAGTTTTAACCTTTGATTTGAATTGAGTTTGATCCAAGGGCTTCATATGCTTTAAATATATCAAATACCTATTCAAAGAGTCAAAAATATTTGGTAATTAAGCACAAATATTTATTTGAAATGTGTTCATACACCACAAATCGCCTAAGAGACTATGACGGTTTTATCCTTTGATTTGAATTGAGTTTGATCTAAGGGCTGCACATGCTTTAAATATATCAAATACCTATTCAAAGAGTCAAAAATATTTGGTAATTAAGCACAAAAAAATATTTGAAATGTGTTCATACACCACAAATAGCCCAAGAGACTATGACGATTTTACCTTTTAATTTGTATTCAGTTTGATCCAAGGGCTTCATATGCTTTAAAAATATCTAATACCTATTCAAGGAGTCAAAAATATTTGGTAATATTTTACAACAAATGATTTGAAAGGTGTTCTTACACCACAAATCCGCTCAGAGACTATGACCGTTTTACCCTTTGATTTGTATTGAGTTTGATCTAAGGGATTCATATGCTTTAAATTAATCTAACACCTATTCAAAGACTCAAAATTATTTGGTAATTATTCACAACAAAATAATATGAATGGTTTTCATACACCACAAATTACCTAAGATAATATGACCATTTTACCCTTTGATTTGAAATAAGTTTGATCCAAGGGCTTCATATCATTGAAATATATCTAATACCTATTCAAGGAGTCAAAAATATTTTGTAATTAAACAACAAAAATGATTTGAAAGGTGTTTATAGACCACAAATCCCCTAAGAAACTATGACGGTTTTACCCTTTGATTTGAATTGAGTTTGATCCAAGGTCTTCATATTCTTTTAATAGAGCTAATACCAATTGAAGGACTAAAAAATATTTGGTAATTATTCACAACACAATAATTTGAAAGGTGTTTATACACCACTAATCCCCTAAGAAACTATTGACAGTTTTACCCTTTGATTTGAATTGAGTGTTATCAGAGGGCTTCATATGCTTTAAATATATCTAATACCTATACAAGGAGTCAAAAATAATTGGTAATTACTCATAACAAAATAATTTGAAAGGTGTTCATACACCACAAATCGCCTAAGAGACTATGACGGTTTTATCCTTTGATTTGAATTGAGTTTGATCCAAGGGCTGCACATGCTTTAAATATATCAAATACCTATTCAAAGAGTCAAAAATATTTGGTAATTAAGCACAAAAATTTATTTGAAATGTGTTCATACACCACAAATCGCCTAAGAGACTATGACGGTTTTATCCTTTGATTTGAATTGAGTTTTATCTAAGGGCTGCACATGCTTTAAATATATCAAATACCTATTCAAAGAGTCAAAAATATTTGGTAATTAAGCACAAAAAAATATTTGAAATGTGTTCGTACACCACAAATCGCCTAAGAGACTATGACGGTTTTACCTTTTGATTTGTATTCAGTTTGATCCAAGGGCTTCATATGCTTTAAACATATCTAATACCTATTCAAGGAGTCAAAAATATTTGGTAATACTTTACAACAAATGATTTGAAAGGTGTTCTTACACCACAAATCCCCTCAGAGACTATAACCGTTTTACCCTTTGATTTGTATTGAGTTTGATCTAAGGGATTCATATGCTTTAAATTAATCTAACACCTATTCAAAGACTCAAAATTATTGGGTAATTATTCACAACAAAATAATTTGAATGGTTTTCATACGCCACAAATTGCCTAAGAGAATATGACGATTTTACCCTTTGATTTGAAATAAGTTTGATCCAAGGGCTTCATATCATTGAAATATATCTAATACCTATTCAAGGAGTCAAAAATATTTGGTAATTAAGCACAAAAAATGATTTGAAAGGTGTTTATACACAACAAATCCCCTAAGAAACTATGACGGTTTTACCCTTTGATTTGAATTGAGTTTGATCAAAGGTCTTCATATGCTTTTAATAGAGCTAATACAAATTGAAGGACTAAAAAATATTTGGTAATTATTCACAACACAATAATTTGAAAGGTGTTTATACACCACAAATCCCCTAAGAAACTATTAACAGTTTTAACCTTTGATTTGAATTGAGTTTGATCCAAGGGCTTCATATGCTTTAAATATATCTAATACCTATTCAAGGAGTCAAAAATAATTGGTAATTACTCACAACAAAATAATTTGAAAGGTGTTCATACACCACAAATCGCCTAAGAGACTATGATGATTTTATACTTTGATTTGAAATAATTTTGATCCAAGGGCTTCATATGATTGCAATATATCTAATACCAATTCAAGGAGTAAAAAATATTTGGTAATTAAGCACAAAAAATTATTTGAAAGGTAGTTTACACCACAAATCCCCTAATAGACTATGACGGTTTTACCCTTTGATTTGAATTGAGTTTGATCCAATGACTTCATGTGGTTTTAATAGATCTAATACCTATTCAAGGACTCAAAAATATTTGGGAATTATTCACAACAAAATGATTTGAAAGGTGTTCATTCACCCAAAATAGCCTAAGAGAATATTGACGATTTTACCCTTTGATTTGAATTGAGTGTTATCAAAGGGCTTCATATGCTTTAAATATATCTAATACCTATTCAAGGAGTCAAAAATATTTGGTAATTATTCAAAACAAAATAATTTGAAAGGTGTTCATACACCACCAATCGCCTAAGAGATTATGACGGTTTTATCCTTTGATTTGAATTGAGTTTGATCCAAGGGCTGCACATGCTTTAAATATATCAAATACCTATTCAAAGAGTCAAAAATATTTGGTAATTAAGCACAAAAATTTATTTGAAATGTGTTCATACACCACAAATCGCCTAAGAGACTATGACGGTTTTATCCTTTGATTTGAATTGAGTTTGATCTAAGGGCTGCACATGCTTTAAATATATCAAATACCTATTCAAAGAGTCAAAAATATTTGGTAATTAAGCACAAAAATATTTGAAATGTGTTCGTACACCACAAATCGCCTAAGAGACTATGACGGTTTTACCTTTTGATTTGTATTCAGTTTGATCCAAGGGCTTCATATGCTTTAAACATATCTAATACCTATTCAAGGAGTCAAAAATATTTGGTAATATTTTACAACAAATGATTTGAAAGGTGTTCTTACACCACAAATCCCCTCAGAGACTATAACCGTTTTACCCTTTGATTTGTATTGAGTTTGATCTAAGGGATTCATATGCTTTAAATTAATCTAACACCTATTCAAAGACTCAAAATTATTGCGTAATTATTCACAACAAAATAATTTGAATGGTTTTCATACGCCACAAATTGCCTAAGAGAATATGACGATTTTACCCTTTGATTTGAAATAAGTTTGATCCAAGGGCTTCATATCATTGAAATATATCTAATACCTATTCAAGGAGTCAAAAATATTTGGTAATTAAGCACAAAAAATGATTTGAAAGGTGTTTATACACAACAAATCCCCTAAGAAACTATGACGGTTTTACCCTTTGATTTGAATTGAGTTTGATCAAAGGTCTTCATATGCTTTTAATAGAGCTAATACAAATTGAAGGACTAAAAAATATTTGGTAATTATTCACAACACAATAATTTGAAAGGTGTTTATACACCACAAATCCCCTAAGAAACTATTAACAGTTTTAACCTTTGATTTGAATTGAGTTTGATCCAAGGGCTTCATATGCTTTAAATATATCTAATACCTATTCAAGGAGTCAAAAATAATTGGTAATTACTCACAACAAAATAATTTGAAAGGTGTTCATACACCACAAATCGCCTAAGAGACTATGATGATTTTATCCTTTGATTTGAAATAATTTTGATCCAAGGGCTTCATATGATTGCAATATATCTAATACCAATTCAAGGAGTAAAAAATATTTGGTAATTAAGCACAAAAAATTATTTGAAAGGTAGTTTACACCACAAATCCCCTAATAGACTATGACGGTTTTACCCTTTGATTTGAATTGAGTTTGATCCAATGACTTCATGTGGTTTTAATAGATCTAATACCTATTCAAGGACTCAAAAATATTTGGGAATTATTCACAACAAAATGCTTTGAAAGGTGTTCATTCACCCAAAATAGCCTAAGAGAATATTGACGGTTTTACCCTTTGATTTGAATTGAGTGTTATCAAAGGGCTTCATATGCTTTAAATATATCTAATACCTATTCAAGGAGTCAAAAATATTTGGTAATTATTCAAAACAAAATAATTTGAAAGGTGTTCATACACCACCAATCGCCTAAGAGATTATGACGGTTTTATCCTTTGATTTGAATTGAGTTTGATCCAAGGGTTGCACATGCTTTAAATATATCAAATACCTATTCAAAGAGTCAAAAATATTTGGTAATTAAGTACAAAAATTTATTTGAAATGTGTTCATACACCACAAATCGCCTAAAAGACTATGACGGTTTTACCTTTTGATTTGTATTCAGTTTGATCCAAGGGCTTCATATGTTTTAAACATATCTAATACCTATTCAAGGAGTCTAAAATATTCGGTAATATTTTACAACAACTGATTTGAAAGGTGTTCTTACACCACAAATCCCTTAGAGACTATGACCGTTTTACCCTTTGATTTGTATTGAGTTTTATCTAAGGGCTTCATATGCTTTAAATTAATCTAACACCTATCAAAGACTCAAAAATATTTGGTAATTATTCACTACAAAAGAATTTGAATGGTGTTCATACACCACAAATTGCCTAAGAGAATATGACGGTTATACCCTTTGATTTGAAATAAGTTCATTCCAAGGGCTTCATATCATTGAAATATATATAATACCTATTCAAGGAGTCAAAAATATTTGGTAATTAAGCAAAAAAATTATTAGAAAGGTATTTATACACCACAAATCCACTGATAGACTATGACGGTTTTACCCTTTGATTTGAATTGAGTTTGATCCAAGGACTTCATATGGTTTAAATAGATCTAATAATTATACATGGACTCAAAAATATTTGGTAATTATTCACAACAAAATGATTTGAAAGGTGATCATTCACTACAAATAGCCTCAGAGAATATTGACGGTTTAACTTTTTGATTTGAATTGAGTTTGATCCAAGTGCTTCATATGCTTTAAATATATCTAATACCTATTCAAGGAGTCAAAAATATTTGGTAATTATTCACAACAACATAATTTGAAAGGTGCTCATACACCACAAATTGCCTCAGAGACTATGACGACTATACCCTTTGATTTGAAATAAGTTTAATTCAAGGGCTTCATATGATTGAAATATATCTAATACCTATTCAAGGAGTAAAAAATTTTTTTAGTAATTAAGCACAAAAAATTATTTGAAAGGTGTTTATACACCACAAATCCCCTAAGAAACTATGACGGTGTTACCTTTTGATTTGAATTGAGTTTGATCCAAGGTCTTCATATGCTTTTAATAGAGCTAATACCAATTGAAGGACTAAAAAATATTTGGTAATTATTCACAACAAAATGATTTGAAAGGTATTTATACACCACAAATCCCCTAAGAAACTATTGACAGTTTTACCCTTTGATTTGAATTGAGTTTGATCCAAGGACTTCATATGCTTTAAATATATCTAATACCTATTCAAGGAGTCAAAAATAATTGGTAATTACTCACAACAAAATAATTTGAAAGGTGTTCATACACCACATATCGCCTAAGAGACTATGATGATTTTATCCTTTGATTTGAAATAAGTATGATCCAAGGGCTTCATATGATTGCAACATATCTAATACCAATTCAAGGAGTAAAAAATATTTGGTAATTAAGCACAAAAAATTATTTGAAAGGTGTTTTTACACCACAAATCCCCTAATAGACTAGGACGGTTTTACCCTTTGATTTGAATTGAGTTTGATCCAATGACTTCATGTGGTTTTAATAGATCTAATACCTATTCAAGGACTCAAAAATATTTGGGAATTATTCACAACAAAATGATTTGAAAGGTGTTCATTCACCCAAAATAGCCTAACAGAATATTGACGGTTTTACCCTTTGATTTGAATTGAGTGTTATCCAAGGGCTTCATATGCTTTAAATATATCTAATACCTATTCAAGGAGTAAAAAATATTTGGTAATTATTCAAAACAAAATAATTTGAAAGGTGTTCATACACCACCAATCGCCTAAGAGATTATGACGGTTTTATCCTTTGATATGAATTGAGTTTGATCCAAGGGCTGCACATGCTTTAAATATATCAAATACCTATTCAAAGATTCAAAAATATTTGGTAATTAAGCACAAACATTTATTTGAAATGTGTTCATACACCACAAATCGCCTAAAAGACTATGACGGTTTTACCTTTTGATTTGTTTTCAGTTTGATCCAAGGGCTTCATATGTTTTTAACAAATCTAATACCTATTCAAGGAGTCAAAAATATTCGTTAATATTTTACAACAACTGATTTGAAAGGTGTTCTTACACCACAAATCCCCTCAGAGACTATGACCGTTTTACCCTTTGATTTGTATTGAGTTTTGTCTAAGGGCTTCATATGCTTTAAATTAATCAAACACCTATCAAAGACTCAAAAATATTTGGTAATTATTCACTACAAAAGAATTTGAATGGTGTTCATACACCACAAATTGCCTAAGAGAATATGACGGTTTTACCCTTTGATTTGAAATAAGTTCATTCCAAGGGCTTCATATCATTGAAATATATCTAATACCTATTCAAGGAGTCAAAAATATTTGGTAATTAATCAAAAAAAATTATTAGAAAGGTGTTTATACACCACAAATCCACTGATAGACTATGACGGTTTTTCCCTTTGATTTGAATTGAGTTTGATCCAAGGACTTCATATGGTTTAAATAGATCTAATAATTATTCATGGACTCAAAAATATTTGGTAATTATTCACAACAAAATGATTTGAAAGGTGATCATTCACTACACATAGCCTAAGAGAATATTGACGGTTTAACTTTTTGATTTGAATTGAGTTTGATCCAAGTGCTTCATATGCTTTAAATATATCTAATACCTGTTCAAGGAGTCAAAAATATTTGGTAATTATTCACAACAACATAATTTGAAAGGTTTTTCATACACCACAAATTGCCTCAGAGACTATGACGACTATACCCTTTGATTTGAAATAAATTTAATTCAAAGGTTTCATATGATTGAAATATATCTAATACCTATTCAAGGAGTAAAAATTTTATTGGTAATTAAGCACAAAAAATTATTTGAAAGGTGTTTATACACCACAAATCCCCTAAGAAACTATGACGGTTTTACCCTGTGATTTGAATTGAGTTTGATCCAAGGTCTTCATATGCATTTAATAGAGCTAATACCAATTGAAGGACTAAAAAATATTTGGTAATTATTCACAACAAAATGATTTGAAAGGTATTTATACACCACAAATCCCCTAAGAAACTATTGACAGTTTTACCCTTTGATTTGAATTGAGTTTGTTCCAAGGACTACATATCCTTTAAATATACCTAATACCTATTCAAGGAGTCAAAAATAATTGGTAATTACTCACAACAAAATAATTTGAAAGGTGTTCATACACCACAAATCGCCTAAGAGACTATGATGATTTTATCCTTTGATTTGAAATAAGTTTGATCCAAGGGCTTCATATGATTGCAATATATCTAATACCAATTCAAGGAGTAAAAAATATTTGGTAATTAAGCACAAAAAATTATTTGAAAGGTGTTTTTACACCACAAATCCCCTAATAGACTATGACGGTTTTACCCTTTGATTTGAATTGAGTTTGATCCAATGACTTCATGTGGTTTTTAATAGATCTAATACCTATATAAGGACTCAAAAATATTTGGGAATTATTCACAACAAAATGATTTGAAAGGTGTTCATTCACCCAAAATAGCCTAAGAGAATATTGACGGTTTTATCCTTTGATTTGAATTGAGTGTTATCCAAGGGCTTCATATGCTTTAAATATATCTAATACCTATTCAAGGAGTAAAAAATATTTGGTAATTATTCAAAACAAAATAATTTGAAAGGTGTTCATACACCACCAATCGCCTTAGAGATTATGACGGTTTTATCCTTTGATTTGAATTGAGTTTGATCCAAGGGCTGCACATGCTTTAAATATATCAAATACCTATTCCAAGAGTCAAAAATATTTGGTAATTAAGCACAAAAATTTATGTGAAATGTGTTCATACACCACAAATCGCCTAAAAGACTATGACGGTTTTACCTTTTGATTTGTATTCAGTTTGATCCAAGGGCTTCATATGTTTTAAACATATCTAATACCTATTCAAGGAGTCAAAAATATTCATTAATATTTTACAACAACTGATTTGAAAGGTGTTCTTACACCACAAATCCCCTTAGAGACTATGACCGTTTTACCCTTTGATTTGTATTGAGTTTTATCTAAGGGCTTCATATGTTTTTAATTAATCTAACACCTATCAAAGACTCAAAAATATTTGGTAATTATTCACTACAAAAGAATTTGAATGGTGTTCATACACCACAAATTGCCTAAGAGAATATGACGGTTTTACCCTTTGATTTGAAATAAGTTCATTCCAAGGGCTTCATATCATTGAAATATATCTAATACCTATTCAAGGAGTCAAAAATATTTGGTAATTGAGCACAAAAAATGATTTGAAAAGTGTTTATACACCACAAATCCCTTAATAAACTATGACGGTTTTACCCTTTGATTTGAATTGAGTTTGATCCAAGGACTTCATATGGTTTAAATAGATCTAATAATTATTTATGGACTCAAAAATATTTGGTAATTATTCACAACAAAATGATTTGAAAGGTGATCATTCACTACAAATAGCCTAAGAGAATATTGACGGTTTTACTTTTTGATTTGAATTGAGTTTGATCCAAGTGCTTCATATGCTTTAAATATATCTAATACCTGTTCAAGAAGTCAAAAATATTTGGTAATTATTCAATACAACATAATTTGAAAGGTGTTCATACACCACAAATTGCCTCAGAGACTATGACGACTATACCCTTTGATTTGAAATAAGTTTGATTCAAGGGCTTCATATGATTGAAATATATCTAATACCTATTCAAGGAGTAAATTTTTTTGGTAATTAAGCACAAAAAATTATTTGAAAGGTGTTTTTACACCACAAATCCCCTAATAAACTATGACGGTATTACCCTTTGATTTGAATTGAGTTTGATCCAAGGACTTCATATAGTTTAATGGATCTAATACCTATTCAAGGACTCAAAAACATTTGGGAATTATTCACAACAAAATGATTTGAAAGGTGTTCATTCACCCTAAATAGCCTAAGAGAATATTGACGGTTTTACCCTTTGATTTGAATTGAGTGTTATCCAAGGGCTACATATGCTTTAAATGTATCTAATACATATTCAAGGAGTCAAAAATATTTGGTAATTATTCACAACAAAATAATCTGAAAGGTGTTCATACACCTCAAATCGCCTAAGAAACTATGACAATTTTACCCTTTGATTTGAAATAAGTTTGATCCAAGGGCTTCATATTATTGCAATATATCTAATACATATTCAAGGATTCAAAATATTTGGTAATTAAGCAAAAAAATAAAATTAAAAGGTGTTCATACACCACAAATCGCTTAAGAGACTATGACGGTTTTACCCTTTGATATGAAATAATTTCAATCCAAGTGCTTCATATGATTTAAATATATCTAATCCATATTCAAGAACACAAAAATATTTGGTAATTATTCACAACAAATTGATTTGGAAGGTGTTCATACACCACAAATCGCCTAAGAGACTATTACGGTTTTACCCTTTGATTTGAATTGAGTATGATCCAAGGGCTTCATATGCTTGAAATATATGTGATACCTATTCAACGAGTCAAAAATATTTGGTAATATTGCACAACAAATGATTTGAAAGTTGTTCTTGCACCACAAATCCCCTAAGAGACTATAACGGTTTTACCCTTTGATTTGAATTGAGTTTTATCCAAGGGTTTCATATGCTCTAATTATATCTCATACCTATTCCATGACTCAAAAATATTTGGTAATATTCACAAAAAAATTATTTGAAAGGCGTGCATAACCACAAATCGCCTAAGAGACTATGACGGTTTTACCCTGTGATTTGAATTGAGTTTTATCCAAGGTCTTCATATGCATTTAATAGAGCTAATACCAATTGAAGGACTAAAAAATATTTGGTAATTATTCACAACAAAATGATTTGAAAGGTATTTATACACCACAAATCCCCTAAGAAACTATTGACAGTTTTACCCTTTGATTTGAATTGAGTTTGTTCCAAGGACTACATATCCTTTAAATATACCTAATACCTATTCAAGGAGTCAAAAATAATTGGTAATTACTCACAACAAAATAATTTGAAAGGTGTTCATACACCACAAATCGCCTAAGAGACTATGATGATTTTATCCTTTGATTTGAAATAAGTTTGATCCAAGGGCTTCATATGATTGCAATATATCTAATACCAATTCAAGGAGTAAAAAATATTTGGTAATTAAGCACAAAAAATTATTTGAAAGGTGTTTTTACACCACAAATCCCCTAATAGACTATGACGGTTTTACCCTTTGATTTGAATTGAGTTTGATCCAATGACTTCATGTGGTTTTTAATAGATCTAATACCTATATAAGGACTCAAAAATATTTGGGAATTTTTCACAACAAAATGATTTGAAAGGTGTTCATTCACCCAAAATAGCCTAAGAGAATATTGACGGTTTTATCCTTTGATTTGAATTGAGTGTTATCCAAGGGCTTCATATGCTTTAAATATATCTAATACCTATTCAAGGAGTAAAAAATATTTGGTAATTATTCAAAACAAAATAATTTGAAAGGTGTTCATACACCACCAATCGCCTTAGAGATTATGACGGTTTTATCCTTTGATTTGAATTGAGTTTGATCCAAGGGCTGCACATGCTTTAAATATATCAAATACCTATTCCAAGAGTCAAAAATATTTGGTAATTAAGCACAAAAATTTATGTGAAATGTGTTCATACACCACAAATCGCCTAAAAGACTATGACGGTTTTACCTTTTGATTTGTATTCAGTTTGATCCAAGGGCTTCATATGTTTTAAACATATCTAATACCTATTCAAGGAGTCAAAAATATTCATTAATATTTTACAACAACTGATTTGAAAGGTGTTCTTACACCACAAATCCCCTTAGAGACTATGACCGTTTTACCCTTTGATTTGTATTGAGTTTTATCTAAGGGCTTCATATGTTTTTAATTAATCTAACACCTATCAAAGACTCAAAAATATTTGGTAATTATTCACTACAAAAGAATTTGAATGGTGTTCATACACCACAAATTGCCTAAGAGAATATGACGGTTTTACCCTTTGATTTGAAATAAGTTCATTCCAAGGGCTTCATATCATTGAAATATATCTAATACCTATTCAAGGAGTCAAAAATATTTGGTAATTGAGCACAAAAAATGATTTGAAAAGTGTTTATACACCACAAATCCCTTAATAAACTATGACGGTTTTACCCTTTGATTTGAATTGAGTTTGATCCAAGGACTTCATATGGTTTAAATAGATCTAATAATTATTTATGGACTCAAAAATATTTGGTAATTATTCACAACAAAATGATTTGAAAGGTGATCATTCACTACAAATAGCCTAAGAGAATATTGACGGTTTTACTTTTTGATTTGAATTGAGTTTGATCCAAGTGCTTCATATGCTTTAAATATATCTAATACCTGTTCAAGAAGTCAAAAATATTTGGTAATTATTCAATACAACATAATTTGAAAGGTGTTCATACACCACAAATTGCCTCAGAGACTATGACGACTATACCCTTTGATTTGAAATAAGTTTGATTCAAGGGCTTCATATGATTGAAATATATCTAATACCTATTCAAGGAGTAAATTTTTTTTGGTAATTAAGCACAAAAAATTATTTGAAAGGTGTTTTTACACCACAAATCCCCTAATAAACTATGACGGTATTACCCTTTGATTTGAATTGAGTTTGATCCAAGGACTTCATATAGTTTAATGGATCTAATACCTATTCAAGGACTCAAAAACATTTGGGAATTATTCACAACAAAATGATTTGAAAGGTGTTCATTCACCCTAAATAGCCTAAGAGAATATTGACGGTTTTACCCTTTGATTTGAATTGAGTGTTATCCAAGGGCTACATATGCTTTAAATGTATCTAATACATATTCAAGGAGTCAAAAATATTTGGTAATTATTCACAACAAAATAATCTGAAAGGTGTTCATACACCTCAAATCGCCTAAGAAACTATGACAATTTTACCCTTTGATTTGAAATAAGTTTGATCCAAGGGCTTCATATTATTGCAATATATCTAATACATATTCAAGGATTCAAAATATTTGGTAATTAAGCAAAAAAAAATAAAATTAAAAGGTGTTCATACACCACAAATCGCTTAAGAGACTATGACGGTTTTACCCTTTGATATGAAATAATTTCAATCCAAGTGCTTCATATGATTTAAATATATCTAATCCATATTCAAGAACACAAAAATATTTGGTAATTATTCACAACAAATTGATTTGGAAGGTGTTCATACACCACAAATCGCCTAAGAGACTATTACGGTTTTACCCTTTGATTTGAATTGAGTATGATCCAAGGGCTTCATATGCTTGAAATATATGTGATACCTATTCAACGAGTCAAAAATATTTGGTAATATTGCACAACAAATGATTTGAAAGTTGTTCTTGCACCACAAATCCCCTAAGAGACTATAACGGTTTTACCCTTTGATTTGAATTGAGTTTTATCCAAGGGTTTCATATGCTCTAATTATATCTCATACCTATTCCATGACTCAAAAATATTTGGTAATATTCACAAAAAAATTATTTGAAAGGCGTGCATAACCACAAATCGCCTAAGAGACTATGACGGTTTTACCCTGTGATTTGAATTGAGTTTTATCCAAGGTCTTCATATGCATTTAATAGAGCTAATACCAATTGAAGGACTAAAAAATATTTGGTAATTATTCACAACAAAATGATTTGAAAGGTATTTATACACCACAAATCCCCTAAGAAACTATTGACAGTTTTACCCTTTGATTTGAATTGAGTTTGTTCCAAGGACTACATATCCTTTAAATATACCTAATACCTATTCAAGGAGTCAAAAATAATTGGTAATTACTCACAACAAAATAATTTGAAAGGTGTTCATACACCACAAATCGCCTAAGAGACTATGATGATTTTATCCTTTGATTTGAAATAAGTTTGATCCAAGGGCTTCATATGATTGCAATATATCTAATACCAATTCAAGGAGTAAAAAATATTTGGTAATTAAGCACAAAAAATTATTTGAAAGGTGTTTTTACACCACAAATCCCCTAATAGACTATGACGGTTTTACCCTTTGATTTGAATTGAGTTTGATCCAATGACTTCATGTGGTTTTTAATAGATCTAATACCTATATAAGGACTCAAAAATATTTGGGAATTTTTCACAACAAAATGATTTGAAAGGTGTTCATTCACCCAAAATAGCCTAAGAGAATATTGACGGTTTTATCCTTTGATTTGAATTGAGTGTTATCCAAGGGCTTCATATGCTTTAAATATATCTAATACCTATTCAAGGAGTAAAAAATATTTGGTAATTATTCAAAACAAAATAATTTGAAAGGTGTTCATACACCACCAATCGCCTTAGAGATTATGACGGTTTTATCCTTTGATTTGAATTGAGTTTGATCCAAGGGCTGCACATGCTTTAAATATATCAAATACCTATTCCAAGAGTCAAAAATATTTGGTAATTAAGCACAAAAATTTATGTGAAATGTGTTCATACACCACAAATCGCCTAAAAGACTATGACGGTTTTACCTTTTGATTTGTATTCAGTTTGATCCAAGGGCTTCATATGTTTTAAACATATCTAATACCTATTCAAGGAGTCAAAAATATTCATTAATATTTTACAACAACTGATTTGAAAGGTGTTCTTACACCACAAATCCCCTTAGAGACTATGAACGTTTTACCCTTTGATTTGTATTGAGTTTTATCTAAGGGCTTCATATGTTTTTAATTAATCTAACACCTATCAAAGACTCAAAAATATTTGGTAATTATTCACTACAAAAGAATTTGAATGGTGTTCATACACCACAAATTGCCTAAGAGAATATGACGGTTTTACCCTTTGATTTGAAATAAGTTCATTCCAAGGGCTTCATATCATTGAAATATATCTAATACCTATTCAAGGAGTCAAAAATATTTGGTAATTGAGCACAAAAAATGATTTGAAAAGTGTTTATACACCACAAATCCCTTAATAAACTATGACGGTTTTACCCTTTGATTTGAATTGAGTTTGATCCAAGGACTTCATATGGTTTAAATAGATCTAATAATTATTTATGGACTCAAAAATATTTGGTAATTATTCACAACAAAATGATTTGAAAGGTGATCATTCACTACAAATAGCCTAAGAGAATATTGACGGTTTTACTTTTTGATTTGAATTGAGTTTGATCCAAGTGCTTCATATGCTTTAAATATATCTAATACCTGTTCAAGAAGTCAAAAATATTTGGTAATTATTCAATACAACATAATTTGAAAGGTGTTCATACACCACAAATTGCCTCAGAGACTATGACGACTATACCCTTTGATTTGAAATAAGTTTGATTCAAGGGCTTCATATGATTGAAATATATCTAATACCTATTCAAGGAGTAAATTTTTTTTGGTAATTAAGCACAAAAAATTATTTGAAAGGTGTTTTTACACCACAAATCCCCTAATAAACTATGACGGTATTACCCTTTGATTTGAATTGAGTTTGATCCAAGGACTTCATATAGTTTAATGGATCTAATACCTATTCAAGGACTCAAAAACATTTGGGAATTATTCACAACAAAATGATTTGAAAGGTGTTCATTCACCCTAAATAGCCTAAGAGAATATTGACGGTTTTACCCTTTGATTTGAATTGAGTGTTATCCAAGGGCTACATATGCTTTAAATGTATCTAATACATATTCAAGGAGTCAAAAATATTTGGTAATTATTCACAACAAAATAATCTGAAAGGTGTTCATACACCTCAAATCGCCTAAGAAACTATGACAATTTTACCCTTTGATTTGAAATAAGTTTGATCCAAGGGCTTCATATTATTGCAATATATCTAATACATATTCAAGGATTCAAAATATTTGGTAATTAAGCAAAAAAAAATAAAATTAAAAGGTGTTCATACACCACAAATCGCTTAAGAGACTATGACGGTTTTACCCTTTGATATGAAATAATTTCAATCCAAGTGCTTCATATGATTTAAATATATCTAATCCATATTCAAGAACACAAAAATATTTGGTAATTATTCACAACAAATTGATTTGGAAGGTGTTCATACACCACAAATCGCCTAAGAGACTATTACGGTTTTACCCTTTGATTTGAATTGAGTATGATCCAAGGGCTTCATATGCTTGAAATATATGTGATACCTATTCAACGAGTCAAAAATATTTGGTAATATTGCACAACAAATGATTTGAAAGTTGTTCTTGCACCACAAATCCCCTAAGAGACTATAACGGTTTTACCCTTTGATTTGAATTGAGTTTTATCCAAGGGTTTCATATGCTCTAATTATATCTCATACCTATTCCATGACTCAAAAATATTTGGTAATATTCACAAAAAAATTATTTGAAAGGCGTGCATAACCACAAATCGCCTAAGAGACTATGACGGTTTTACCCTGTGATTTGAATTGAGTTTTATCCAAGGTCTTCATATGCATTTAATAGAGCTAATACCAATTGAAGGACTAAAAAATATTTGGTAATTATTCACAACAAAATGATTTGAAAGGTATTTATACACCACAAATCCCCTAAGAAACTATTGACAGTTTTACCCTTTGATTTGAATTGAGTTTGTTCCAAGGACTACATATCCTTTAAATATACCTAATACCTATTCAAGGAGTCAAAAATAATTGGTAATTACTCACAACAAAATAATTTGAAAGGTGTTCATACACCACAAATCGCCTAAGAGACTATGATGATTTTATCCTTTGATTTGAAATAAGTTTGATCCAAGGGCTTCATATGATTGCAATATATCTAATACCAATTCAAGGAGTAAAAAATATTTGGTAATTAAGCACAAAAAATTATTTGAAAGGTGTTTTTACACCACAAATCCCCTAATAGACTATGACGGTTTTACCCTTTGATTTGAATTGAGTTTGATCCAATGACTTCATGTGGTTTTTAATAGATCTAATACCTATATAAGGACTCAAAAATATTTGGGAATTTTTCACAACAAAATGATTTGAAAGGTGTTCATTCACCCAAAATAGCCTAAGAGAATATTGACGGTTTTATCCTTTGATTTGAATTGAGTGTTATCCAAGGGCTTCATATGCTTTAAATATATCTAATACCTATTCAAGGAGTAAAAAATATTTGGTAATTATTCAAAACAAAATAATTTGAAAGGTGTTCATACACCACCAATCGCCTTAGAGATTATGACGGTTTTATCCTTTGATTTGAATTGAGTTTGATCCAAGGGCTGCACATGCTTTAAATATATCAAATACCTATTCCAAGAGTCAAAAATATTTGGTAATTAAGCACAAAAATTTATGTGAAATGTGTTCATACACCACAAATCGCCTAAAAGACTATGACGGTTTTACCTTTTGATTTGTATTCAGTTTGATCCAAGGGCTTCATATGTTTTAAACATATCTAATACCTATTCAAGGAGTCAAAAATATTCATTAATATTTTACAACAACTGATTTGAAAGGTGTTCTTACACCACAAATCCCCTTAGAGACTATGAACGTTTTACCCTTTGATTTGTATTGAGTTTTATCTAAGGGCTTCATATGTTTTTAATTAATCTAACACCTATCAAAGACTCAAAAATATTTGGTAATTATTCACTACAAAAGAATTTGAATGGTGTTCATACACCACAAATTGCCTAAGAGAATATGACGGTTTTACCCTTTGATTTGAAATAAGTTCATTCCAAGGGCTTCATATCATTGAAATATATCTAATACCTATTCAAGGAGTCAAAAATATTTGGTAATTGAGCACAAAAAATGATTTGAAAAGTGTTTATACACCACAAATCCCTTAATAAACTATGACGGTTTTACCCTTTGATTTGAATTGAGTTTGATCCAAGGACTTCATATGGTTTAAATAGATCTAATAATTATTTATGGACTCAAAAATATTTGGTAATTATTCACAACAAAATGATTTGAAAGGTGATCATTCACTACAAATAGCCTAAGAGAATATTGACGGTTTTACTTTTTGATTTGAATTGAGTTTGATCCAAGTGCTTCATATGCTTTAAATATATCTAATACCTGTTCAAGAAGTCAAAAATATTTGGTAATTATTCAATACAACATAATTTGAAAGGTGTTCATACACCAGAAATTGCCTCAGAGACTATGACGACTATACCCTTTGATTTGAAATAAGTTTGATTCAAGGGCTTCATATGATTGAAATATATCTAATACCTATTCAAGGAGTAAATTTTTTTTTGGTAATTAAGCACAAAAAATTATTTGAAAGGTGTTTTTACACCACAAATCCCCTAATAAACTATGACGGTATTACCCTTTGATTTGAATTGAGTTTGATCCAAGGACTTCATATAGTTTAATGGATCTAATACCTATTCAAGGACTCAAAAACATTTGGGAATTATTCACAACAAAATGATTTGAAAGGTGTTCATTCACCCTAAATAGCCTAAGAGAATATTGACGGTTTTACCCTTTGATTTGAATTGAGTGTTATCCAAGGGCTACATATGCTTTAAATGTATCTAATACATATTCAAGGAGTCAAAAATATTTGGTAATTATTCACAACAAAATAATCTGAAAGGTGTTCATACACCTCAAATCGCCTAAGAAACTATGACAATTTTACCCTTTGATTTGAAATAAGTTTGATCCAAGGGCTTCATATTATTGCAATATATCTAATACATATTCAAGGATTCAAAATATTTGGTAATTAAGCAAAAGTAAATAAAATTGAAAGGTGTTCATACACCACAAATCGCTTAAGAGACTATGACGGTTTTACCCTTTGATATGAAATAATTTCAATCCAAGTGCTTCATATGATTTAAATATATCTAATCCATATTCAAGAACACAAAAATATTTGGTAATTATTCACAACAAATTGATTTGGAAGGTGTTCATACACCACAAATCGCCTAAGAGACTATTACGGTTTTACCCTTTGATTTGAATTGAGTATGATCCAAGGGCTTCATATGCTTGAAATATATGTGATACCTATTCAACGAGTCACAAATCCCCTAAGAGACTATAACGGTTTTACCCTTTGATTTGAATTGAGTTTTATCCAAGGGTTTCATATGCTCTAATTATATCTCATACCTATTCCATGACTCAAAAATATTTGGTAATATTCACAAAAAAATTATTTGAAAGGCGTGCATAACCACAAATCGCCTAAGAGACTATGACGGTTTTACCCTTTGATATGAAATAACATCACCCTCCACCTCCACAAAACCATCCTAAACCCCCATACCTTCACACCCCACAAAATTTCCAAAGACCACCACCACAAAACTTACATAACCACAATAATTTTCAAACTCCACAAAATTTTTCCACCCCACCACCACAAAACAATAACCACAAGAGCCTCCCATATCTGAAGTGATGAGGCTGATGTTGAGCATGCAAAAGGCAAATCAGGAGGCACAAAGAGCCCAAGAGAGACAGTTGTTGGCTATGCAGGCTATGCAGAAAGCCAATGAGGATGCTCAGAGGGCTCAAGAGAAAAACATAAAACTTCTTGAGACCCAGATTGCTCAATTGGCAAAAACTAATGCACATAGGCAGCAGGGACAATTGCTAGGGCAACCCATTCAGAGAGAACATGTGAATGCCATCACTCTTCGTAGTGGAATTGCGTATGATGCCCCTCCGTCGCCCGTTGATGAGGTTACCCCAACTGCAGGGAAGAAGAGGGTGGTAGAGGAAGGAAAAAGGAAGAATTCGACTTCTGAAGTGGATTTGTCTGCAGAAGCTGAGCAGACAGGAAAGAAAAAGGAGAAATTTTCTGAAACGCCTTTTACACCAAGGCTACCTTTTCCTCACAGGATGCAACAATCAAAGGTCGATCAGCAGTTTGGTAAGCTCTTGGCTATGGTCAAGAACCTTGAGGTAACGATTCCATTCACAGATTTAATTACCCAAGTGCATGTTTCTGCCAAATTTCTGAAAGACATGATAACAAAGAAAATAGACTTTGGTGGGGTAGAACGTGTCGCTCTTACTGAAGAGTGTAGTGCTTTTATTCAAAATAAAACCCCACCAAAGTTAAAAGATCCTGGTAGTTTTTCTATACCCTGCCAGCTTGGACCTATTTTTATTGATACGGCTTTGTGTGATTTAGGTGCTTCTATTTCTGTTATGCCATTATCTGTTTATAAGAAACTGAATATGGGAGCACTTAAATGCACACAAATCACTCTGCAGATGGCTGATCGTTCTATCAAATACCCTCTAGGTGTTTTAGAGAACGTTCCTGTGGGTCGGGAAATTCTATATTCCTGTTGATTTTGTGGTGTTAGATATGGATGAGGATGCCCAGATTCCTATTATTTTGGGTAGGCCATTTTTGTGTACTGCTGGTGCTGTCATTGATGTCAAGTCTGGGTCTTTAACTTTGAGTGTTGGTGATGATAAAGTGATTTTTAAACTAACCAATGCTGTTAAGGCACCTATGCTTGAACAATCTGGTTGCAGGGATGAGGTTTTGGATGAAGTAGGTGTGGAGAAGGTTCCAACTACACCTAAGGTTGCCTCGCCGTCTGGAGGCATTATCAAGAACATTTGGAGGCGAAAGATGTTTGATGACGGTGGCACTCATTGCCAAGCCCCTCCTATTTGAAAGATGGAGGATTATGGTCGTGCGGGACCTTTATAAACCAGCGTTGTGCGAGAGGCAACTCGTATTCTTTCCCTTTTTCCTTTTATTTTTTTTCTTCCTTTTTGTGAGCGAGAGTGAGGGTACTAACATTGTTTTTCCTCTTAGCATAGTCCTTGTCACCTTTAGGCATTGAGGACACTGCCAAGTTCAGCTTGGGGGAGGAGTACTGTTTGTATTCCCTATCTCTTTTACTGCTTTCTAGGATAGATTTAATGCTCTCGAAAAATTTGAAAAAATCAAAAAATTATGGTTCCCATGACTGGTTTAGTTGCCTCCCTGCGCCCCTTGTTGTGCTCTATTTGAAAATGATTTGACTTTGTTTTCTGGATAGCTGGGCATTTGTGATCTTGAGGCTATGATTTGATGTTTGATTGCTATGATTTCGAGCATTTTTGGATTATATTAGACCACTTTGTGCTGCATACCTGAATTGGTTAGACTGTGAGGCCTCTTTGTAAGCCTATTGGATTTATATTATTATCCAGTCTTTTCTTGTGTGTTAGTTCCTCTTTAATGGATTGATCTTGACTTTGACTTCGTACTTGTCTGATTTTCGATGACTTGTAGCATTTCCTGTGATAGAGGCGTTCTTTCGTCTTATTCTTGAGCTTCAGAGTAAACTTTTGATATTTTTTATCCTCCTTAGCCCCGCTGAGCCTAATGACTTGTTTCGTGCTACTTAAACCCCTATTAGGAACCCAAGGCCTTCACTTGATATTATTCCAAGCCTAGCTTGGGGGAGCTTTTGTATGGGTTGAGTTTGAAATTGGTCTCTTGGTTTAGTTTGGTTGTTGAGGAATTTAAAAGTGTATTTGTTGTGGCTTGAGGGTGAAAGAAAGATTAAGAAAAAGCAAAATTAGAGTTGCGTGAATGAAGTTCAGAAAAATGAAATAAAAGCTCAAAAGAATTCGAAGTTCTTCCATTCACGTACGTTCTTAGAGAAATATTCGCTCCATTGCTTGAAAATTGGGTTTGTTATGAGTTTTTCATTGATTTATGAGAGTTGGGTTGCTTTACGTGGTTTTATGGTGTTGTTGGGAGTTGTGTAGGCCATCTTAGGCCTTGTTTGAATGATTCATGCTCCCCCTTTCTTCGTTTTTCCACCTCATTACCCAAAAGTATTCCCTACCTCTCACCTAAGCCCCATTACAACCCTATAAAGTCCTCTTGAGCTCGTGTCTGCACTGTTCATTTGATTGATTTCAAGTCAGTTTGTCAAAGTTAAAGAGTATTTCTGCTAATTGAGTCGATTTGACTAGGATGAGCGTCATTGAACCTTCTTAAACACATGAGAGTATGAGTGGGAAGGGTATTTATGGTCGGGTTGGTGAGTGTGCGGGCATATTCTTTGCCTGCCACAAAATAGAGAGGAGTGGCACCCTTGTGAGAGCCTTTTCAGGACTTGTATGCCTTGTGGATGCTTGAGTTTGATAAATTGCTTGAATGGTTGGATGGATTTGATTAGCCAAACTTGAATTATGCCTGCTTGAACGTTTCTTAGTCTTGAAATGTTTTGAGCTTTGATTTGTTTTTATCTATAGGGTGAGGCAATCTATTCCATGTTCATGTTCTGTTTACTTGAGGACAAGCAAATGTTTAGCTTGGGGGAGTTTGATATCACGTATTTATATAGAGTTTTCTCCCTTATTTGCAAGCTAATTTGTGCGTCATTGGAGCTCTTCGGAGCTACTTTGTGCTAACTATCGTATATAGTTGTGGTTTTATGTTTTAGTGTTAAATTGCAGGTTTTAGGGGAGTTTTCTCCTTATTTTCGAGCTATATGGAAGCAACCACGGCTTTACGAGTTGTTAAGAGGCACGTAGGATGGCTCACGAGCTTTATGGTTAGTTTAGGAGGTCCCAAGACCTCTAAACGTGAAGAATTGAGAGCAAAATAGTCAAAAAGGAGATTTCCGTACTACTGATCAGGCAAAAATAGCCCGATCGGGCGAAGATATATTGATCGGGTAGAAGTTGCGGACCCGATCGGGCAAGGCTTGCCCGATCCGATCGGGCGAGAGACGAAGTGCCCAGACCCGATCGGGCAAAAATGACCCGATCGGGTGGGTGATCGGACGGACTCAATTCACTTTCTATTTCTGTTGGCTGCGTTAATCAAGTCCAAGAAGCAAAGTTGGGCCTTTTATTGCTCCAGGCCCGATCGGGCTACAGTGCCCAACCCGATCGGGTGGGCTTGGTCTCGACGCTGGCCCACTGATTTGTGTTGTGTTGCTGCTGCGTGATTAGGGGAGAAAGGGGCCCAACTTTATATAGTTACTGCTACTGTATGCATGACTAAAGAAGAGGAGAGTTGGGCTTCCCGTAATTGCCTGTTGTTCGCGTGCTGGGTTTCTTCATGGACCCGATCAAGCGCCCGATCGGGCTGTCAATCGGGTTGGCCCTATTTCGCCTACAATTGCTGCGCTGCTTCTACGCTGAGCCCAAAAAGAAAGCTGGAAAATTTCACTATAGGCCCAATCGGGTGGCCTTTGGCCCGATCGGGTCGTGTGCAACTTTATCGCAGATTCGTCTTTTTAATTCCGTTTTTAGCTAGACTTGAGGGGTATTATAAATACCTTTTCCTCATTATTTTAGAGACATCCTTTTTACAGCTTTAAACTTTAGTTTATTTCTCATTGTTCCTAGCTTAGTTTAAACACTTAGATTAGATTATAGGTGATTGAACCTATTCGATTTCAATAAAAGTTCATTCTTTCTGTCAATTGGTATTCTTCTTTGCCCTAATCTCTTTTATTATTCTTAATTACTTAGCCTAGTTATTTAATTATTCATGATGCAATTGCTAGGGTTTCATATTAGTTTTGTTGTTGTTAATTCGATTATGAGTGAATAGTTCTCTTTCTAGGGTGTGAGATAGGAAAACCATGTTTATACCATGATTGTGATTTAGATTCCTGTCAATTTCTAGGGCTTGATTAGGGTGATTGTGATGTGGTTTGTTCTTATTGAGTAATTAATGTCAGTGTACAATTTCATTGATTGCTTGTGGTTAATAGTTGTTTGCACAGATCCGTCTTACGACTAGAGGCCTAGGACACGTCAGTAGTTCTGATTACGTTAGTGAACATGCGGCGTATGTTGAACTATGAGCGTTGAGTCTTAACCATAGCTCAACACATGCTCTAATCTCCCGACTCTTGACTTAGGTTTTAATAGTAGTTGACCCTATTTGATTGGTATAAGCATGGTGGACCGACCTAATACCCTAGGTTTTTAGTCCATAGTTAAATCCTCAGTTTAATTCGTCTTCCTTAGTTAAATCACTAGTTCAGTTGACTCTTCCCTGATTTCGTGTGAAGTAGCTAATTGATTGAATATTAATTTAGAAACTCTGTCTCCCTGTGGATTCGACCCTGCTTCCATTGACTACCATAGTTAGAGGACTGTAGGTTTATCTTTGATTAGGTGATACGACTTTAGCCTGTCATTTATACACCACAAATCCCCTAATAGATTATGATGGTTTTACCCTTTGATTTGAATTGAGTTTGATCCAAGGAATTCATATGGTTAAAATAGATCTAATACCTATTCAAGGACTCAAAAATATTTGGTAATTATTCACCACAAAATGATTTGAAAGGTGTTCATTCACCACAAATAGCCTAAGAGAATATTGACGGTTTTACCTTTTGATTTGAATTGAGTATTATCCAAGGGCTTCATAAGCTTTAAATATATCTAATACCTATTCAAGAAGTCAAAAATATTTGGTAATTATTCATAACAAAATAATTTGAAAGGTGGTCATACACCACAAATCGCCTAAGAGACTATGACAATTTTACCCTTTGATTTAAAATAAGTTTGATCCAAGGGCTTCATATGATTGCAATATATCTAATACATATTCAAGGAGTCAAAAATATTTGGTAATTAAGCACAAAAAATAATTTGAAAGGTGTTCATACACCACAAATCGCGTAAGAGACTATGACGGTTTTATCCTTTGATTTGAATTGAGTTTGATCCAAAGGCTGCACATGATTGATATGAATATGGCTCTATGAAAGAAATATTCAAGTGTACTCCAATGCAAAGGAACCTAGATATTTTAAAGTCCGAATTTTTATGTGTTTTGTAGCTAAAGTTTGTATTTTTATGTGTTTATGGGATATGGAAACAAATCAATCACTCTTGAAAGATTTAATTAACTTTCAATCTCACTTAAACCACTCCTGGAATTAAGTAGATTAATCACTCAATAATTATCACTCCTGAAAATTATTAAATGGCACGAATTTAATTGACAAACAATTAAACTCGAAATATATGACTTAAACTCTCAACATTTCATTTTTAAAATCGACTACAATAGGCCCCTATTTATACTTGTACATCTCTAGTATGATAAGGAACCCTAAACTCTATCTAAAAAGCAAGATAAACCTTAATCCCTAAAATCCAGGAAAAGATAAATATTGCTAAAAGATAAGGAAGAATCCTAATAAGATGAGCATGGATTTTTCGGCCATCTCTATCTTATTTCACATGCCTATCTTCCCTTATCTTAAGCTAAAAGATCAATTCTTATCTTTAAGGGATTACAAATCCAACTACCACTCTAAAACAACTCCTATAACCGAATTATACAAGTCATAATTTCGGCCATAGTTTTATTTAACTAGCATTAATTAAAAGTCTAAACTAACTTGACATAAGACTCTTAAAGGACTCAGTTGACTAAATATGGACTTCATAACATGGGCTAAGGACGCCCCTCATAAGCTTCATGGACTTGATCATCTTCAATCTAGACGGAAAGGTTGTGTTGAGCTTAAACTCGTAGCTCCCATGACCTTGCTTTGAAGAATTAACCATATCCAAAAATTGCGAAGGTCATAGATAGTGATAACTTGGATAAGCCTCTTCGCTCCCGCATCAATGATTTAAATATATCAAATACAAATTCAAAGAGTCAAAAATATTAGAAATGTGTTCATAGACCACAAATCGCCTAAGAGATTATGACGGTTTTACCTTTTGATTAGAAATAATTTTGATATTAGGGCTTCATATGCTTTAAACATATCTAATACCTATTCAAGGAGCCAATAATATTTAGTAATATTTTACAACAAATGATTTGAAAGGTGTTCTTACACCAAAAATACCCTAAGAGACTATGATCGTTTTACCCTTTGGTTTGAATTGAGTTTGATCCAAGGGCTTCATATGCTTTAAATTAATCTAACACCTATTCAAAGACTCAAAAATATTTGGTAATTATTCACAACAAAATAATTTGAAAGGTGTTCATAGACCACAAATCGCCTAAGAGACTATGACGGTTTTACCCTTTGATTTGAAATAAGTTTGATCCAACTTCTTCATATGAGAGAAATATATCTAATACCTATTCAAGGAGTAAAAAATATTTGGTAATTAAGCACAAAAAATGATTTGAAAGGTGTTTATACACCACAAATCCCCTAATAGACTATGACAGTTTTACCCTTTGATTTGAATTGAGTTTGATCCAAGGACTTCATATCGTTTAAATAGATCTAATACCTATTCAAGGACTCAAAAATATTTGGTTATTATTCACAACAAAATGAGTTGAAAGGTGTTCATTCACCACAAATAGCCTAAAAGAATATTGACGGTTTGACCCCTTGATTTCAATTGAGTGTTACCCAAGGGCTTCATATGCTTTAAATATATCTAATACTTATTCAAGGAGTCAAAAATATTTGGTAATTATTCACAACAAAATAATTTGAAAGGTGTTCATACACCACAAATCGCCAAAGAGACTATGACGGTTTTACCCTTTGATTTGAACTGAGTTTGATCTAAGGCTTCATATGCTTTAAATAGATATAATACCTATTCAAGGACTCAAAAATATTTGGTAATTATTCACAAAATAATTATTTAAAAGGTGTTCTTACACAAGAAATTGCCTAAGAGACTATGACGGTTTTACCCTTTGATTTGAATTGAGTTTGATCCAAGGGCTTCATATGCTTTAAATATATGTGATACGTATTCAAGGAGTTAGAAATATTTTGTAATTAAGCACAAAAATGATTTGAAACGTGTTCATACACAACAAATCGCCTTAGAGACTATGACGATTTTATCCTTTGATTTGAACTGAGTTTCATATAAGGCTTCATATGCTTTAGATAGATCTAATACCTATTCAAGAACTCAAAAATATTTGGTAATTATTCACAACAAAATGATTTAAAAGGTGTTCATACACTAGAAATCGCCTAAGAGACTATGACGGTTTTACCTTCTGATTTGAATTTAGTTTGATCCAAGG
Organism: Patellifolia procumbens; assembly: GCA_947645195.1. Taxonomy (NCBI): domain Eukaryota; kingdom Viridiplantae; phylum Streptophyta; class Magnoliopsida; order Caryophyllales; family Amaranthaceae; genus Patellifolia; species Patellifolia procumbens. The sequence goes on from CANSGD010001122.1 coordinate 243,341, forward strand.
GCTTCATATGCTTTAAATATATATGATACCTATTCAAGGAGTTAAAAATATTTTGTAATTAAGCACAAAAAATGATTTGAAACGTGTTCATACACCACAAATCGCCTTAGAGACTATGACGGTTTTATTCTTTGATTTGAATTGAGTTTGATCCAGGTGCTGCACATGCCTTAAATATATCAAATACCAATTCAAAGAGAAAAATATTTGGTAATTAAGCACAAAAAAAGATTTGAAATGTGTTCATACACCACAAATCGCCTAAGAGACTATGACGGTTTTATCCTTTGATTTGTATTCAGTTTGATCGAAGGGCTTCATATGCTTTAAATATATCTAATACCTATACAAGGAGTCAATAATATTTGGTAATATTTTGCAACAAATGATTTGAAAGGTGTTCTTACACCACAAATCCCCTAAGAGACTATGATCGTTTTACCCTTTGGTTTGAATTGAGTTTGATCTAAGGGCTTCATTTGCTTTAAATTAATCTAACACCTATTAAAAGAGTCAAAAATATTTGGTAATTATTCACAACAAAATGATTGGAAAGGTGTTCAACACCACAAATCGTCTTAGAGACTATGACGGTTTTACCTTTGATTTTTAATAAGTTTGATCCAAGTGCTTCATATGAGAGAAATATATCCTAATACCTATTCAAGCAGTAAAAAAAAAATTGGTAATTAAGCCCGAAAAATGATTTGAAAGGTGCTTATACACCACAAATCCCTTAATAGACTATGACGATTTTACCCTTTGATTTGAATTGAGTTTGATCCAAGGACTTCATATGGTTTAAATAGATCTAATAACTATTAAAGGACTCAAATATATTTGGTAATTATTCACAACAAAATGATTTGAAAGGTGGTCATTCACCACAAATAGCCTACTAGAATATTGACGGTTTTACCCTTTGATTTGAATTGAGTATTACCCAAGGCTTCATATGCGTTAAATATATCTAATACTTATTCAAGAAGTCAAAAAATTTGGTAATTATTCACAATAAAATAATTTGAAAGGTGTTCATACACCACAAACGCCTAAGAGACTATGACAATTGTACCCTTTGATTTAAAATAAGTTTGATCCAAGGGCTTCATATGATTGTAATATATCTAATACATATTCAAGGTTTCAAAAATCTTTTCTAATTAAGCACCAAAAATAATTTGAAAGGTGTTCATACACCACAAATCGCCTAAGAGACTATGATAGTTTTATCCTTTGATTTGAATTGAGTTTGATCCAAGGGCTGCACATGCTTTAAATATATCAAATACATATTCAAAGAGTCAAAAATATTTGGTAATTAAGTCCAAAAAAATATTTGAAATGTGTTCATACACCAAATTCGGCTAAGAGACTATGACGGTTTTACCTTTTGATTTGAGATAAGTTTGATCCAAGTGCTTCATATGAGAGAAATATATCTAATACCTATTCTAGGAGTAAAAAAAATTGGTAATTAAGCACAAAAAATGATTTGAAAGGTGTTTATACACCACAAATCCCCCTAATAGACTATGACGAATTTACCCCTTTGATTTGAATTGAGTTTGATCCAAGGATTTCATATGGTTTAAATAGATCTAAAAACTATTCAAGGACTCAAAAATATTTGGTAATTATTCACAACAAAATGATTTGAAAGGTGGTCATTCACCACAAATAGCCTACGAGAATATTGACGGTTTTACCACTTTGATTTGAATTGAGGATTACCCGAGGGCTTCATATGATTTAAATATATCTAATACCTATTCAAGAAGTCAAAAATATTTGGCAATTATTCACAACAAAATGATTTAAAATGTGTTCATACACTAGAAGTCGCCTAAGAGACTATGACGGTTTTACCCTTTGATTTGAATTGAGTTTGATCCAAGGGCTTCATATGCTTTAAATATATGTGATACCTATTCAAGCAGTCAGAAATATTTGTAATTAAGCATTAAAAATGATTTGAAACGTGTTCGTACACCATAAATAGCCTTAGATACTATGACGGTTTTATCCTTTGATTTGAATTGAGTTTAATCCAAGCGCTGCGCATGCCTTAAATATATCAAATACCTATTCAAAGAGAAATATATTGGGTAATTAAGCACAAACAAATATTTGAAATGTGTTCATATACCACAAATCGCTTAAGAGACTATGACGGTTTTATACTTTGATTTGTATTCAGTTTGATCAAAGGGGCTTCATATGCTTTAAATATATCTAATACCTATTCAAGGACTCAATAATATTTGGTAATATTTTACAACAAATGATTTGAAAGGTGTTCTTACACCACAAATAACCTAAGAGACTATGATCGTTTTACACTTTGGTTTGAATTGAGTTTGATCCAAGGGCTTCATATGCTTTAAATTAATCTAACACCTATTCAAAGACTCAAAAATATTTGGTAATTATTCACAATAAAATAATTTGAAAGGTGTTCATACACCACAAATCGCCTTAGAGACTATGACGGTTTTACCTTTTAATTTGAAATAAGTTTGATCCAAGTGCTTCATATGAGAGAAATATATCTAATACATATTCAAGAAGTTAAAAATATTTGGTAATTAAGCACAAAAAATGATTTGAAAGGTGTTTATACACCACAAATCCCCTAATAGACTATGACGGTTTTACCCTTTGATTTGAATTGAGTTTAATCCAGGGGCTGCACAAGCTTTAAATATATTAAATACATATTCAAAGAGTCAAAAATATTTGGTAATTAAGCACAAAAAAATATTTGAAATGTGTTCATAAACCACAAATCTCCTAGGAGACTATGACGGTTTTACCTTTTAATTTGTATTCACTTTCATCCAAGGGCTTCCATATGCTTTAAACATATCTAATACCTATTCAAGGAGTCAAAAATATTTGGTAATATTTTACCACAAATGATTTGAAAGGTGTTCTTACACCAAATCCCCTAAGAGACTATGACCGTTTTACCCTTTGATTTGAATTGAGTTTGATACAAGGGTTTCATATGATTTAAATTAATTTAACAACTATTCAGAAACTCAAAAATATTTGGTAATTATTCACAACAAAATAATTTCAAAGGTGTTCATACACCACAAATCGCCTAAGAGACTACGGCGGTTTTACCTTTGATTTGAAATAAGTTTGATCCAAGGGCTTCCCTATGATTGAAATATATCTAATACATATTCAAGAAGTTAAAAATATTTGGTAATTAAGCACAAAAAAATGATTTGAAAGGTGTTTATACACCACAAATCTCCTAATAGACTATGACGGTTTTACCCTTTGATTTGAATTGAGTTTGATCCAAGGACTTTGTATGGTTTAAATAGATCTAATACCTATTCAAGGACTCAAAAATATTTGGTAATTATTCACAACAAAATGATTTGAAAGGTGTTGATTCACTACAACTAGCCTAAGAGAATATTGACGGTTTTACCCTTTGATTTGAATTGAGTGTTATCCAAGGGCTTCATATGCTTTAAATATATCTAATACCCTATTCAAGGAGTCAAAATATTTGGTAATTATTCACAACAAATCATACACCACAAATCGCCTAAGAGACTACGACGATTTTACCCTTTGATTGAAAATAATTTTCATCCAAGGGCTTCATATTATTGCAATATATCTAATACCTATTCAAGGAGTAAAAACTATTTGGTAATTAAGCTCAAAAAATGATTTGAAAGGTGTTCATACTCCAGAAATCGCCTATGAGACTATGACAATTTTACCCTTTAATTTGAATTGAGATTGATCCAAAAGCTTCATATGCTTAAAATATATCTAACACCTATTCAAGGAGTAAAAACATTTGTTAATTAAGCAGAAAAAATGATTTGAAAGTTGTTCATACACCACAAATCGCCAAATAGACTATGACGGTTTTACCCTTTGATTGGAAATAATTTTGATCCAAGTGCTTTATATGATTGAAATATATCTAATACCTATTCAAGGTGTCAAAAATATTTGGTAAATAAGCACAACAATTGATTTGAAAGGTGTTCATACACCAGAAATTGCGTAAGAGACTATGATAGTTTTACCCTTTGATTTGAATTGAGTTTGATCCAAGGGCTTCATATGCTTTAAATATATGTGATACCTATTCAACGAGTCAGAAATATTTTGTAAATATTCACAACAAAATAGTTTGAAAGGTGTTCATACACCACAAACGCGTAAGACACTGTTACGATTTTACCCTTTAATTTGAAATAAGTTTGATCCAAGGGCTTCATATGATTGAAATATATCTAATCCCTATTCAAGTAGTCAAAAATATTTGTTAATATTGCACAACAAATGATTTGAAAGTTGTTCTTACACCACAAATCCCCTCAGAGACTATGACGGTTTTACCCTTTGATTTGAACTTGACTCTTGATCCAAGGGTTTCATATGCTTTAATTATATCTAATATCTATTCATGGACTCAAAAATATTTTGTAATATTCACAAAAATGATTTGCAAGGCGTTCATACACCACAAATCGCCTAAGAGACTATGACGGTTTTACCCTTTGATATGAAATAATTTCAATCGGAAGTGCTTCATATGATTGAAATATGTCTAATACCTATTCAAGAAGTCAAAAATATTTGGTAATTAAGCACAACAAATGATTTTTAAAGGTGTTCATACACCACAAATCGCCAAAGAGACTATGACAGTTTTACGCTTTTGATTTGAAATAAGTATGATCCAAGGGCTTCATATGATTGAAATATATCTATAACATATTCAAGGAGTCAAAAATATTTTGTAATTAAGCACAAAAATGATTTGAAAGGTGTTCATACACCACAAATCGCCTTAGAGACTATGACGGTTTTATCCTTTGATATGAATTGAGTTTGATCCAAGGGGCTGCACATGCTTTAAATATATAAAATACCTATTCAAAGTGTAACAGCATGGATTTTAAGCAGGTTGAGTTCAAACCTAATTGTATTAAGTTATTTAAATAGGATTCTAAAGTATTTCAGAGAGTTACTTGGATTGTTAGATGTGTTAAGTTTCATTTAGTTTTAGCCCATTAAGCAGATTAGAATACTCCTCCAACACCACATGAGGACAAAAGTGGGTAACATCTACCATTCTTATTGGTTAGGAAGGTTTTGGAAACCAATAAATAGGTTAGAAGATCCTTAAGAACCTTATTCATTAAGATTGTGAAAATTGTATAGAGATCGTTTTATCGGGTAGCAATGAACTCCAGTTAAAGAGCCTTTCGGGGGTTGAATCCGAGCTTAGAACCTAACGAAAACTTCATGTACACCATTATTGGGATGTCCTAAGGTTAGAATGGTCATTTATTCCCAAGATTTACGTGGCTAAATAGGTAAGTTCCTTAGTTAGTAAAACCTGGCCAGCTAAAGTTTCAGTTCAGACCTATCCTCAAAAGAAAGCTGCTAGCAGCTACTTGGGTGTCGATCTCCCAAACCCTTTGCAAGCATGAAAGAAAACACATGAATCTAGCACCTCAAGCAAGAATCACCCATATTATCTATGAAACCGACCTTACCCAGAAGAGGTTCCCTCCCCTAAGGGTACCACAATTAACCTGCTATAAATAGCAGTTTTGGGTTTTCGGTTCTTTTCACCCAATTTTTCTTCCTAAAATACCTACCTTTTCTTACATAGACTCTTGTATACATCCATATTTAGTTTTTCAAGCCTTTTTTCAAGCTTTAAAGCCTTGGGAAGGTATAGAAAACTCCATAGAAACATCAAACAGGAGCTGTAAGTACAGCTTGCATCCTCGATCTTGTGTTTAGCTTAGCTATTCACGTTCTAAACCTTGTTTAAACTAATCCTTAGCACCTTACTTACCAGGGGGGAAGTTGTAGGAAGGTTACAGTGGTGTGACATGTTTATTTCGGTATTAAGAGGTAATTGGAATCATATTAAATTTGATATTACCGAGGTATGAAACTAGTGAAGAGTAGTAAATTGTTATTAATATCTATTGTTGTTTCTGTTATGAGGTGAATGTTTTGGGACATTGATTATGGGTTAAAGAGATCCAATAGAACTATGGAGTTCTCAAAGTATGATATATCAATCTAAGAAAGCATTAAGCGGTTAAGGTAACTTTTATGTTCAGCAAAAACCTATTTCATGCCCATGTGTTTTTGTACTTCTATTTTTGGTGAAGTAGTCCGTACTATGGCCATAGATATGAATGTGTTGTTGTTATTGAAACTGTGTTTTGGTTGATTATGAATATTTTTTGTTTTGGCTGGCTAGTTTATGAACTAAAATGAAAAGTGGGCAAGGTACAGGGGAGGAGCTAAATAATAAATTGAAATGGTTATAGTGTGGACCGGTGTGGTCGTATTATGTAAGTGATAAGTGAAGTGTAAACTAAAATAAATTGTGTCCAAAGCCTGTACTTGCGAGCAATTTGTGTAAGGGGATTGAGCTATGTCAGTCATATACATTTACAAGAATGATTATCATTTTCAAAGTGATAAAACGATATAAAATGAAAATGTTTTAACGGGTGATAAGAGTTACGAGTTTTCCACTCATTTTGGATGTTTTCCTTGTTTTCTATTGCTTCTGTTATTTTTAGGTACATTATGGAAAGCTCGGAATGGTTTGGAGAGATTGGGATGTTGAAAACTTCCATTTACAGAGTTATAGAATAAAGTTCAAGTTGTAGTTTGAGGGCCGAAGCTAAGATAGTTCGTATAAGAGATCATTGATTTATTGTATTATTCTGGAATTTGAGTTAGAGACATCGTGTAACTTGAGATTCAAAATAAAGGATATTGTTTTGTTGGCCCATAACCCACAGGTCCAGGATCGCTGCCATTCTTAGGGTTGTTTCCGCTGCAAGTTCCATTGAAAGTATTTTTGTATTATGGATTCCATGTTTATTGAGGTATGAGATTGGTAAGCGTGTTAAGCTAGCAGTTCCGGAGGCTGAGCTGTTACACAAGGTCAAAAATATTTGGTAATTAAGCACAAAAAAATATTTGAAATGTGTTCATACACCACAAATCGCCTAACAGACTATGACGATTTTACCCTTTGATATGAAATAATTTCGATCCAAGTGCTTCATGTGATTGAAATATATCTAATAACTATTCAAGAGTCAAAAATAGTTGGGAATTATGCACAACAAATGATTTGAAAGGTGTTCATACACCACAAATCGCCAAAGCGACTATAACGGTTTTTGTAATAGCTCTGTTTAGAGCACCTTTATTAATTATTAATTATTAATTATAATATTATCTTATTTAATTGTTGAAACCCTTCTGTTTTAAATGAAAACTTATATTTGATTTTATTATTATTACTAAGTGGTGTTACATTTATTAACGTAATTATATTAAATTATTTTAATGGAATTACTTTTAATAATATTGATTTTTATATTAATATGAGAAATGAGTTTGAATTATTATTTTGATAACACTTTATATTTTAAAGAGATACATTAATTCTATTTGTGTGTATGTAATACAAAATATATATTAGAATGGGGTTTTATATTTAATAAATAAGATTAGATTAATGGGTTATAAAAAAAGGGGAAAAGAGTGAGGGGAGGCGTGGCAATTGAAGGGAAGGGAAGGGGTTTTTGTGTGTCATGAAATTAGAACAAGAGGGGTGACTCATCAATTAGAAAGGGGAAGGGGTGTTTCCCGGAAACCGAAACAGAAACAGAAAGAAAGCAGAATAGGAGGTCAAGGGAAAGGCGAAAAACAGAGGAAGAAGAAGAGAGAGAGAGAGAGAGAAGGAGGAAGAAGGAGGCGGACGGAGGCGCAGCCCCGGTGGGGGCACGCAGCACGGCGAGCTCAGAGGCGAAGGAGGAAGGAAAGAGGGAGAGTGGGCGAGCGGTGGCCGCGAGCGAACCTCTGATACCGGGCCATTTCCGATAAATTTTTCGGCGATTAGAGGAGGAGTAAGATGGGGTAAGATCCAAAATACCAAAACCCTCTATCTATTTAGGGATTTTGATTAAAAGTTGGAGGTTTCATTGAGAGGGACGAAGGAATACGCCTAAGAAGGGCGGTGCAAGTCACCGACGACCACCACCACTGTCCAACCATTATACCACCGCCACCTAACTGAGGTACTAAACCACTATTTTCGATTACAGAACATAAATACAGTTTTGAATAAATTGTTGGACTAGTTGATGTTTGGTCTTATCTGGTTTAGTCACAAGTTAGAAATGAATTTTGATTGTTTAGTTACTGATTTAAGTTTAATACTAGTAAGTTGGTATAAACTGAGATACTTGGATGTTGCTATTGTTTGTGCTTGGTTCTAGGATGCTGGGTTCTTTTGTTCAGGAATTCAAATTATCGGTATATTGAGATTTATCTATTTCTGGTGATATGGTGATATCTTGAGGCTGGAAACTAGGTAGTTAGATTCTTAGATTATGAGTTTAAGTATGAGACTGTTTAGAGTATGGAGATTGTTAATTTGAATAGGTAGGACTCAATCTAAGTTCATTAGTAATGGTTGAAAGCTTGTAGTTTGGTGTAATTCGCGGAGGTGGATGTAGGATAGCACACATTTAGCATTCATTTTGGGATGATGTTGAGAAGGGTTGATAACTATTGGAATGAGAGATTAGTGCAGGAAGAAACCTTGTAAGTAGAACAAAATGGTTCTAAGGGATTTCTCGATTCTTCTTTTTAAGTAAATTCTTGAAACTAATGGGTATTATATGGAATCTGAATATAATTTAATTACTTAATGCATAGTTGTTAACATATTTCTAATTCGGAATTCAATTAGCAACTAATGAATTGGTTAGAATATAATACTCCTGGAATTAAGGAATTGAATCAAAATCTTGATTAGTAAGTCACTAAAACAACTCAGGTTGTATATGGGATGGAGTAATTAGTCAAGTTTCAACCAGATCAATGTATATTGGTATTAGAAATTAATTTCACTAATTAAGGAACTAGAGGTCGAATGGACATCAATTATAAAAGTTTCACTAGACTAAATACAATGAAATGGTCATTAATGTCCGTATGATTATTAAAGAGAAAGATGACTAAATTGCTAGCCAACTAATAACCTGAAAGACAGATTAGTTTCTTTAAGACAATGAGAGACTCCTAAATGATAATAATAATGATTCAGATCAACTAGAGAGTTATGATCAATGTTAATATCTTCTTAACGAGTCTATGAACTAGTTAGAGTTAATTTTGAAAGTAAATTAAGAGTCGAAGGGGTTCTAATTCAAAATTCTAAATAAGAACATATGAATAAGGAGGCGGTGATGTATTTGTAATATGTATTAATTAACATGTCTAAATATGAAAGTGATAATAATGTAACCAATATATATATATCTAAAACTAATTGTTGTTGTTAGTAATGAGGAAAGGATAAATCCATAACCATTGTTTATAAAGGTTATACAAACTTAGATGTAAGATACTAAACTAAATCACCCTGGATCTTATTAAGTCTATGTTTTAAGATTCGAGAACCTTCTTAGCGATTAGTTGAGCTACGTAAATGTCCTAGTTGTGGTGGGAGAATTGGTTGTTATGTTCAGTTGTTGTTGATTTGGGAGGTTCACAAAAGAGCCTAATAAAAGGAAGATATGTAGGGCTAGTTTGTCTGAGTAACTCTAAAATTAGTATCGATCGGTTCGATTACTGAGGTATACACTAATAGGGATGTTATAATGAAAGGAGTTGAGGTTATTAAGGTAAATTATGGAGGTTGAGTTTACAACTGAATTAGTAAATGATTACATTAAGGTCGGTGAAGTAATTCGATTGGAGATGTTATTGGAAAAGGAATTAGCCATAGAGGTCTTGTGAGATATCGGTTATGCTGATAATATCTTTATAATTATATGAAATGATTTTCAAATCGATTACTTTATATATCACTTGATTTACGAATATTAATGTTTATGAGAATGTGTTACAATGTGAGATGTGATATGTGATATATGAAATAAGGTGAATGAGTCTCCACATACTATGTGGAATTTATATAATTTAAATAAGAATGGTGAAATGAGGTTGTGAACATGCACCCGGGTTAGGGTGGGTAGTCCCTAGCTGTTACCCAATCCGGAGGGGCGAAATCCTGACGTTGAAGGACATGTCCAATTTAAGTCTTGCAAGCAGAACATAAAAGGTGGGGTGACGAACCTCAACAGTTTGGAGACAGCCAGTACGTAGTACCCTCTCTCCACTTGCGTTCACACCGAGATAAATGGAAATGAATGTTTCTTGTAAGAAACTTAAATGTTTTGGAAATAAACCGAGTTTTCAAATAAGTATTATATCGCTATTACCTTTTCATATGAACAACGGTTTCAATAAGAGTTGTATACTGTTGTAAGGATTGTTGAGTAATATATTTAAAGTATATGTGAATGTTTGTGAATATATGTGACGAGTGTATTAAGTAAAAGCCACCAAAGCATGTTTTACTTGTTTTACGGGTTTAGTACTCAGCGCGTTGCTGATGTGAGTCAAATGTTTATTTTGTCATTTCTGGGCCACTTACTTGGGTGGGTGGCAGTACCGTATTAGTTTCAGGTGGATGCCGGAAAGATGTGGAAGCTTTGTGCGAGGATTCTTGTCACAGCTATCCTTTTTTGTATTGAGGCGAGGACGATCGGCTTTGTAATAGGTAATATTTAGTTATGCTGTAAATACTATTAAGTTAATTTATAAAGTACGAGCGGGAGTAGTTGCTGGAAATACATTAAAATGATAAACAGGTTCTAAGTTTGGAAGCAAGTCCTAAG